>OY390721.1:8222235-8353429 GCA_959613375.1 Heteropelma amictum | reverse complement strand
ATATCGCGAATCCTCGTAGAGAAAAACGTAATCAACCACGAAGACCTTTGCAAGGAGAAACCGAGAGCTGGACACATATTCATAACACGCCGCGGAACCAAACGCATCTTCACCATGATATGTAAAGGAAAATGCACAGATAACACCGACTGGCATATGGTCCAGAAATGCATCGAGACAGTCATCAAAATCTTGACAAGGGACAAACTCGAATCATGCACACTGGCCAAAGATCCTGAGATCATCGATCAATTTCTCTGGGACAACATCAAAACCTACATCCAGCAAATCACGGTTGAGCGAAAAATACGAATAACGTTGTGTGAAGGAATTATCACGGTACCGCCGAAACTACACCAACAGTCTATAATAAAGGAAGCACACGAATCAACAATCGGAGGACATGAAGGCATCTCGAAAACTCACAAACGCATAGGCGCTCAATACTATTGGAAAAACATGAAAGCAGACGTCACGGAATTCATCAAAACCTGCCAAAAATGCCAGAAGAACAAACTCGTTCGCGTAAAAAACAGAGCACCTATGATAATAACAGACACTCCAACCCAGCCTTTCGAGAAAATCGCAATAGATATCGTCGGACCTCTTCCAAAAACAAAGGACGGCCACGAATACATCCTCACGATCATCGATCTATTCAGCAGATTCAGCGTCATGGTTCCACTTAAACAAACAACAGCTCGCGATGTATCTAAAGCACTAGCAACAAGCTTTATAACGACATTCGGTGCACCTCGTGCGATACTTTCCGACCAGGGTACGAACTTCATGTCAGACCTATTCGCATCTTTCGCAGAACTGTTCAAAATCAAACAGTACCGAACGACAACTTACCACCCACAGTCCAACGGAGCGTTAGAGCGAAGCCATCACAGTCTCATCGAATACCTCAAACATTACATCGATATGGACAAAAACTGGCACGAACTAATCCCATTCGCGGCACTTTCTCACAACACGAGTGTCCACGAAAGCACAGGGTACACACCATACGAGTTAGTCTTCGGAAAACCAGCCTCACTACCATCCGAATTCCCACCTCCTGAAAAACTAGCGACATACGACGACTATCTGCTAACACTACACAGAAATTTAAAAGAAATCCGACAATTGACACGCGAAAAGCAGTTAGCGGCAAAGGAACGCACGGAACGGTATTATGACAGGAAGACAAAATCTCAAAATTTCAAAACCGGACAACGAGTATTTTTATTAAAAGAACCTCGGAAGGGAAAATTAGACCCCAATTACATCGGGCCATACACCATTTTGGAAATACTCAGCAATAATAACATTAGACTTCAAATCGACAACAACAAAACAAAAGTAGTACACGTAGACAAAATCAAAATGGCACATGTTGCAGATATCACACAGCCGCTATGAACAATGGCATTCTAGTGGAAAACTCACCATTCCCACGTAACCCCGTTTAAATTGTACGAACACATGCGTCCCAATGCATCAGACCCCGTCAGTTACACATTTCGCATTCATCAAACCGGCATAATCTTTTACAGCGATTGCCGAGAATTTCGAAAATCACTTTAGCTTACATAACTTAGTAAATTGCAAACCGATGAATTCTTTGTATATATGCAAACAAATTAATCCAATACAACGAATAGTTAATGGAGCTGAATGCGAGATACAGCTATTGATTAACCCACATTTTCAAAATCTCGAAACTTGCGACATCAATTTGAAAACAGTAAAACAAACCTATTGGGCGAGAATCTACGATCCCGAAAACCCTAAAAATCCTAAAAGTACCGATCCCACTCCTATGGAAACGACAATATAACGACACTACGCTCGACAATGCATTAGCGCAATTGTTGACATTACTGGACACACAATCAGACCGGACACTACGAGACATACAAGAAACAGTAACACGAATAATAGACGACAAACTGACGAAACACGAGACAAAAAAATATCAATAAGACAAACTCCGACGGAGCATGAATGCGGTATGAATGTAAATTAAAGACCTAGGTTAAACATTTACAATTATCTATTCATTCCTACGATTTTTACTAATTATCATATAACACTTTATTACATTATTATATTTCCCTATGACATTCATTTTTTTTTCTTTTCTCTTCTCTACACATTAAAATTATATCAATCACATCAAACAACATATCGATCAACCAGACACGCACAGCCACATCCAACCACATCACAATAACGTTCCACACCCCACTAACACGAAATTAATCAGAACTTAGACTGTTACAGAGAAACTTAAGGAACAATAATAAAGTAATGGAATAAAAAGGAACAACAATAACAAATAAAAGGAAAACAATGACAGACTGCAACAATTCCAAACTGGCGAACTCAACGACAAACAGGAAAAATGAGAAAGGAAAACAATAAGCAATAATCCAGACGACTCACAGACAATTCGGAACACGGAAAAACAAAACAAATGAGACAATCAACGCTTCACTTTCACTACTATCACAACCAAACCCATCACGATTAACAGACCTCATCCCACTAACACAATACGTAATCAATTACAGTTAGTTTCAGAATCATCAGCTGCTGAATTAAAACCAACGGAAACATCCAGACGACAAGACATCAACAAGTAGCATGGAGACACCAATAGGATAACATTTTCCAGCCCCAGTACCGTGACCGAATACATACACCAAGGTTCACACCTCAATCAACAGCAGGAAGAAGAACAAAGAAAATACACAAAAACAATTCAATAGATTATATCGAGTCATTTAAATAACTGAAATCAATGTAAAAATATTCGTATTATATAGAGTCAATACCAAAAATTTCTTGTTCAAAAAATTGTAAACGATGGAGACCATCGTCCTCAAAGAGGGGGAGTGTAACGGCCCTATCCTATAACCACTTCTTTCCCACACAACACCTTACACCTACAGCAACCCTGTTATCACCTCGTTCCCACACACATCAGCACCGCCTATTTCGCCACACAGCATCCCTGGGCCACGGTCCCACGGTCCAGAACAATGCAACTCGACCATCCCCTCCACTTCACACTTCCTCCACTTCATTAGCGCTAGTCCTAATCCTCAGTTCATCTCCACCCGTTCAACCGTAAAGACCAATCAATAAACGCTCAACTCTTACTCTCATTTCCGATTATCACTCATTTATTCATTCCGCATTCGACCATCACAATGGTTAAAGATTTTAGAAAGTTAAACGAAAAAAACAGCTCAGGATTCATATGCTCTGCCCGTTATAGAAGACATCCTTGATGACTTAGGCATCAGTTTTTTCTGCATTTGATCTGAGTGCAGGATTCCACCAGATAACAATGGAAAAACGGTCAAGAAAACATACCGCTTTCGGTAATAATCAAGGACATTTCGAATACTTGCAAATGCCCTTCGGATTAAAGAATGCACCTGCAACTTTTCAAAAAATGATCAACACCGCATTACGAGGACTAATAGGAAAATTTGTTTTGCATATTTGGACGATATAATAATTTTTGGAAAAACAATAGAAGAACATTATCAAAATTTAATAATACTCTCCAATTGACTAAGAGATACTAATTCAAAATTGCAACCAGATAAATGCGAATACATAAAACTTGAACTTGAATACTTGGGACATGTTATTACACGCAATCCAACGTAGAAAAATGTAAAGCCGTTAAAGAATTTCCAACACCTAATACAGCTAAGCAAATTAAATCATTTTTAGGACTCGCAGGATACTATAGAAAATTGATTCGAAAATTTTCGGCCATAGCTAAACCTTTGGCTGATAAATGTTCTCACTAGTGACCCTGTATTAAAGTATCCGGATTATACTAAGGAATGTGTGTTAACAACCCACGCCTCAAATCAAGGCCACAAGAAGGACACCCATGCGTTTATATTTCAAGAACATTAAATAAAGCCGAAACCAACTATACCACAACAGAAAAAGAGTTACTCGCCATAGTTTGGGCGGTTGAACGATTTAGACAATACCTCTTAGGAAGAAAGTTTACTATAAAAACCGACCATCAAGCATTAAAGTGGTTAGCTAATGAGTCCGACCCTGCATCCAGACTACTGCGATGGAGACTTAAACTCGAAGAATGCGAATTCGATATCGAATACGTAAAGGGAAAGCACTATGTAGTAGCAGACGCGTTATCTAGGGAAGCACATATGGAACTACCCGAAGACTATAACACGGACAAGACATTTAACAATGAACTCATTCATCACATCGAACTAGATTCACATGGAAACAAGCAATATACAGGGTGACATGTTAAGGGTGGCCACCTCCTTTTATTTCGCCCCCCGTAAAGATAATCGGATGGGTCGCGGGTGATTTTTGAAGGAAATTTTCTGAACTTTCCGATAAAAAATACGGCGTTCATCGGGAAATGATAGGTTTTGCAGCACAAAAGTGGCCACTACGAAAATAATGTGAAACACACATTTTTTTCTGATAAGAATAAAGTAGACTTTATTCCGAATACGGGACATACGCGAAACATTTTTTTGAGTATTGCATCATTGAGAAAAGTGATATAAAAAATGCGCGTTATCGAATAAATTTGAATTTGACTGAACGAAACAACGGAATTGAACGAGCGGTACGAGAGTGATTTGCTGCGTCGTCTGCTCGTTGACGACGTATTTTTTTCAATAACCTGACATTTCTTAAATAACCTTTTTGGCATGTCACACTGACAGATACAAAATTAACATTGGGAGAGTGTATTTGAGCACAAAAGACAAACCGACTTTGAGACGAAACACTACAGCCCTGTTCATTCGATTCCATCGTTTCGTTCAGATAAGTTTAAATTGCTATTATAACACCCAATTTTGACATAACTTTTCTTAATGAGGCGATACTCAAAAAAAAAGTTCGCATGTGTCCCGTATTCGGAATAAAGTCTACTTTATTCCTATCAGAAAAAAATATGTTTTCACATTATTTTCGTAGTGGTCACTTTTGTGCTGCAAAACCTATCATTTTCCGATGAACGCCGTATTTTTGATCGAAAAGCTCAGAAAATTTCCTTCAAAAATCACCCGCGACCCGTCCGATTATCTCTACGGGGGGCGAAATAAAAGGGGGTGGCCACCCTTAACATGTCACCCTGTATGTGACCGAAGTCACGTAGGCCCTTGCCCTACTATCGGTTCTTGATAAGGAATTAGCCCTACGCAACAAGACATCGACGACTGACGAGAGTATTATAGCTAGGCGGGTTCTGGCTCACTTGTAGGCGAGGGGGGCAGCGGGGCGCGGAGAAGCGCGCGCGAGCGGCGGTAGCGGCATGGGGGGGAATGGTGGGGGGGTCTGAGAGGTTGGAGTGGGGGTTCTGGGGCCCGTGAGAGAGAGAGGTCGATGGTTGGAGAGAAATGGAGTGAGGTGTCAGATACATGGCTGGAGTGAGAGAGGGTGCAAGAGAGATGGAATGACAATGTCAAGAATGGGGACGGTCTAGGCAACACACCAAAATTATCTCTCTTTTTTTTCTTTCATTCGGAGCTATTGTCGTAGATGGCTGGAGTGAGAGAGGGTGCAAGAGACGTTATATTGTGCTTTTTTATTTGCTCAACTTTTTTATTTGCTTCCAGCTTTCGTTGCGTGAATCCCAGCAAACGTCCAACTGAATCATCGGGCATGAAATTTATTTCACAATCACATTCAATTTCACTGGACAAAGTATTATTATTCGGTTAGATGGAAAAATTTTTATTTGACAACTTGGATTGTACAAATGCTTCAATATCCTCTATTTCATAACTACCAGTAGGTATGGTCAATACGTCATTTCCTACATAAAACTTATTACCAACATTTATATTGGGTATAGAATTGAATGTTAATAATTCTACGAGACCGAGGGGATAGTTTTGATGCGGTGAAAGCTCTGTTGATGGAAAATATTGTGCATCGAGTATGGAAGATGTTCCAGATATTGTCAATGTAAAACTATCATCCATGATGGGGAATTGACAACTGACTCCGCCGTATCATTGTATCCTACATACAGTCGCAGCGAAAGTTAGGGATCACTTTGATTTTTTCAAAGCACGTCGCGAATAGTCAATAAAAATATTTGAAAAAATTAGGGTGCATAGGAAATTTAACTAGCTTTCAAATGGTTCTAATCCCACCTCGATCGGGCGATAAAAAACTAAATAGCGTCGACTTTTGCAAAAAAGTGTATTTTCGCCAAAGTGAACATTTTTGAAAATTGCGAAAAAAGATATACAATGCTATTTCAGCGGATTATCTGGTAATGATAAGGTGATAGTATATACTTCGCCGAATCCGAAACCACCCTTAAACATTTTGTCCGACAATTGGGAGTGGACATACGCCGTTTTGAAAGTTGGAATGAGTAAAAGGCGATCTCTCCGAAAGTACTCGACCGATTTCGCCGAGCTTCTGTGAGAAGTTGTGTGAAAATACCCTCCAAATAATGGGTTACTTAGGTGTTACGAGAATCCCGTGCACCGACGATGCACCGCCGAAAACCGTTGCATTTCGGTGTCACTTTTTCGTTTGAGAAAACCTGCCCGCCCCACTTTTCGACATTCGGTAATGCAAGTTAGCCTATCGTATTAACGACATTTCAATGAGAAAAATAAAAAAAACGTTCGAATGCGATACCGGGATGCAAAATTATGAACGATCAAACGCGAGAGTACAACGGGATACCGGGCGGATCGACTCTGCCGCGATCTTCGTGCCCACGCGTTGAGCGCCATTGGCCGCTGAGCGACTGCAAGCGCTCTATTGCGCGCCTTGCTGGTTGAGCATGATGATGTCTCTCTCGCACCCGAAAGATGACGGTTCAGCGCACACACACAATCCGATAGTCAGATGAATATTTATTTATTTACCAACAAATTATAAACGAAGGCTGTGTGTGTGTGCAGATCTTGTGCGAAATTCAATAAATGTAGGGAATGGGGAAGTGACGAGATTTCTTACATTACTCGATTGGAGAGAATTGTAATTTGCAAAATGTTGTGTTTTGCAAAAAAAACAACCAATTTGTTTAAACATTTTTTTCCCAAAAAGAGCTGCTCACGATATTTTTTCTTTCTTTTACCGAATCAGATGGCACAAAATGAAACACGAAAAATCGACAAACACGATACGAAAAATAATTTTTTGGCACACTTCTGTGATGGTCGAATGCGAAATGAATAAATGAATGATAATCGGAAATGAGAGTAAGAGTTGAGCGTTTATTAATTGGTTTTTACAGTTGAACGGGTGGAGATGAACTAAGGATTAGGACTAGCGCTAAAGAAGTGGAGGAAGTGTGAAGTGGAGGGGATGGTCAAGTTGCATTGTTCTGGACCGTGGGACCGTGGCCCAGGGATGCTGTGTGGCGAAATTGGAGGTGCTGATGTGTATGGGAACGAAATGATAACAGGGTTGCTGTAGGTGTAAGGTGTTGTGTGGGAAAGAAATGGTTATAGGAAAGGGCCGTTACACTCCCCCTCTTTGAGGACGATGTTCTCCATCGTTTACAATTTTTTAACAAGAAATTTTTGGTATTGACGCTATATAATACAAATATTTTTACATTGATTTCTATTATTTGAATGACTCGATATAATCTATTGAATTGTATCTTGTGTGTTTTGTTCTTCTTCCTGCTGTTGATCGAGATGTGGACCTTGGTGTGGTATTCGGTCAGGGTACTGGGGCTGAAAAATGGTTATCCTATTGGTGTCTCCATGCTATTTGTTGATGTCTTGTCGTCTGGATGTTTCCGTTGGTTTTAATTGGACAGCTGATGATTCTGAAACTAACTATTATTGGTTACTTATTGTGTTAATGGTCTGTTAATCATGATGGGTTTGGTTGTGAATGGCAGTGAAAGTGAAGCGTTGGTTGTCTCATTTGTTTTGTTTTTCCGTGTTCCGAATTATCTATGAGTCGTCTGGATTATTGCTTATTGTTTTCCTTTCTCATTTTTCCCTGTTTGTCGTTGAGTTCGCCAGTTTGGAATTGTTACAGTCTGCCATTGTTTTCCTTTTATTTGTTATTGTTGTTCCTTTTTATTCCATTATTTTATTATTGTTCCTTAAATTGTCTCTGTAACAGTCTGAGTTCTGATTAGTTCCGTGTTAGTGGATTGTGGACGTTATTGTGATGTGGTTGGATGTGGCTGTGTGTGTCTGGTTGATTGATATGTTGTTTGATGTGATTGATATTATTTTAATGTGCCAGAAAAATAAATGTCGTAGAGAAATATAATAATGTAATAAAATGTTATATGATAATTAGTAAAAATCGTAGGAATAATAGATAAATGTAAATGTTTAACCTAGGTCTTTAATTTACATTCATACCGCATTCATACTTCGTCGGAGTTTGTTTTATTGATATTTTTGTCTCGTGTTTCGTCGGTCCGTCGTCTATTATTCGTGTTACTGTTTCTTGTGTGTCTCGTAGTGTCCTGTCTGATTGTGTGTCCAGTAATGTCAACAATTGCGCTAATGCATTGTCGAGCGTAGTGTCGTTATATTGTTGTTTCCGTAGGGCTGGGATCGGTACTTTTAGGATTTTTTTGGGTTTTCGGGATCGTAGATTCTCGCCCAATAGGTTTGTTTTACTGATTTCAAATGGATGTCGCAAGTTTCGAGATTTTGAAAATGTGGGTTAATCAATATCTGTATCTCGCATTCAGCTCCATTACCTATTCGTTGTATTGGATTAATTTGTTTGCATATATACAAAGAATTCATCGGTTTGCAATTTACTAAGTTATGTAAGCTAAAGTAATTTCCGAAATTCTCGGTAATCGCTGTGAAAGATTATGCCGGTTTGATGAATGCGAAATGTGTAACTGACGGGGTCTGACGCATTGGGACGCATGTGTTCGTACAATTTAAACGGGGTTCCGCAGAAACGGCGAGTTTTCCGCTAGGGTGTTAGCGTTCATAACAGCTGTGTGGTATCTGCAACATGCGCCATTTTGATTTTGTCTACGTGTACTATTTTTGTTTTGTTATTGTCGATTTGAAGTCTAATGTTATTATTGTTGAGTATGTCCAAAATGGTGTATGGCCCGATGTAATTGGGGTCTAATTTTCCTTTCCGAGGTTCTTTTAATAAAAATACCTGTTATGCGGTTTTGAAATTTCGAGTTTTTGTTTTTCTGTCATAATATCGTTTCGTGCGTTCCTTGGCCGCTAACTGCTTTTCGCGTGTCAATTGTCGGATTTCTTTTAAATTTCTGTGTAGTGTTAGCAGATAGTCGTCGTATGTCGCTATTTTTTCAGGAGGTCGGAATTCGGATGTATCCAAATGTTTGTTTAAGAGGTACCATGACGCTGAATCTGCTGAATAGGTCGATGATAGGTGAGGATGTATTCGTGACCGTCTTTTGTTTTTGGAAGAGGTCCGACGATGTCTATTGCGATTTTCTCGAAAGGTTGAGTTGGCGTGTCTGTTATTATCATAGGTGCTCTATTTTTTACACCAACGAGTTTGTTCTTTTGGATTTTGTGGCAGGTTTTAATGAATTTCGCGACGTCTGCCTTCATGTGTTTCCAATAGTATCGAGCGCCTATGCGTTTGTGAGTTTTCGTGATGCCTTTATGTCCTCCGATTGTTGATTCATGTGCCTCCTTCATTCTGGATTGTCGATGTAATTTCGGCGGTACCGTGATAATTCGTTCGCACAACGTTATTCGTATTTTTGGCTCAACCGAGATTTGCTGGATGTAGGTTTTGATGTTGTCCCAGAGAAATTGATCGATGATCTCAGGATCTTTGGCCAGTGTGCATGATTCGAGTTTTTCCTTTGTCAGGATTTTGATGACTGTCTCGATGCATTTCTGGACCATATGCCAGTCGGTGTTATCCGTGCATTTTCCTTTACATATCATGGTGAAGATCCGTTTAGTTCCGCGGCGTGTTAGGAATATGTGTCCAGCTCTTGGTTTCTTCTTGCGAAGGTCTTCGTAGTTGATTATGTTTTTCTCTACGAGGATTTGCGATATTGTTGTGTTCATGATACAATCCGCTGCGAGAAAATGAGCGATGTTATCCTTCTGTGTGAGAATACTTTTCCGGCTAATTATGACGTTGTTGTTCGATGTCATGTGTCTCTGGTTTGTCTCGGCCGTTGGTGTTTCCGGATCTTCGGATTGTTCTTCCCATTCCGAGGTTGTTACGTTATTTTCGTCTGATGTTTCTGAGTCTTCGGTGGACGATTGACGTTCGGTATCTTCGGTTTGAGTCATGTGTCTTGTTTGCGGTGCCGCCTTTGGTAATGCCGGGCGCTTTCTGTGGTATTGCGATGGTTCGTAAGGTGGATCTCCGTCGGATTCGCTTTGGTGTATTTCGGCTGCGAGGTTGTCGTAATCGTTCGTTACTGCTGGAGAGGGTTTGTCCGTTGTCGTGTCATTTTTGCTCGATTTTAGTCGGCCAGGTCGTCGTTCTTTTGTTGATGTCGTGCTGTCTTCGTCGGTCGATTCTGGTGGTCGGATCGGTGTCTTCAGCGTATCGTTGTAGGTTTGGTACTGGCCTGCTGACTGTTCTCGCGATTTCTCCGATATCTTGCGAGTCGGGTCATGAGTTATTCGATTCTCGTCAAGTCGTGGCGGCGAACGGAAATTTGGTTCAGTTGCCTTGTCGCCTGAAGTCGCCGATGTTACTTCGCTAAATGTTGCTGGTGAGCGGAAGTTCGGTTCCACTTCAGGATGTTTCGTGGTAACCTGTTCGTTCGCTGTTTCCGTTGCTGATGGATGTAATTGGGACGTTGGCCTGATCTCCGATGCATCGGCTGTATTGTCTCCCATATCCGGCCTGTTGACCGACTCGTGTGCCTTTGGCGTACCTCTCCTGTCGTTAATTTCTTTATCGCTTGTTGTGTGTTCGTTTTCTTTGCTTTGCTCGTTCGATTTTCCCTGTTTCCGTTGTTTCCTCGTATTATATTCGTTGATTAATTTTGTTAATTTGTTTTCTTCGTTTGCACTTTGCTTCATTTGTTTTAGATTATATTCGTTGATTAGCTTTGTTAGCTTATTTTCGTTTGCCTTCCGTGGCCGTTCCTGTTTAGCGTTATATTCGTCGATTAATTTACTCAGTTTGTTTTCTTCTTTGTTTGTTTCCACTCGTTTTCCTTTTTCATTGTTTGCCGGGTTCGTGGTTTCTTTAATCGTTGACCTTCCGTTTGGTTGCCGAGTCGTTTTCCATTTGTCCGTCGTGAGTTCCTCCTCTTCCGTTTCCGTATCGCAGTTGTTATCGTCAATAGATGAATTTACTTTTTTGTGTGTGCTTTCCTTCATCGTTATCCGTAGTCTCCTGTCTGAATCTTCGTTTTCGGCGTCGGTGCCTGATGGTTCCGAGTTGCTGTATGTCTTGACGCGTTTTTTCCTAGGTGATGGATTTCCTGATTGTTCGTCCGATGTTGACCTTCCGCGCGTATCCGGCTGGTGTGTGGTTTTGGCCTTTTTCGTGTCGTGATTTTCGTTGGCCGATGATTCGCTCCGTAATCGAATCGGTAGGATCTTTGATGGATTCCTTGACATGGCGTCCGCGACGTATGTCGTATTCGTAATCAGTTAATAGGGCTTGCCAGCGTTGTAATTGTTGTGGTGGGTTGGGTTTGGTTGTGAGGTATACGAGTGCTCTATGGTCTGTCACTATTGTCAAATGTTTTCCGTAGAGATAATGCCTGAAATGTTCAACCGCTTTTACCACTGCTAACAGTTCTTCATGTGTGGTGTCGTACTTAATTTTGGCGTTCGTGAGGGCTCGAGAGTAAAATGTGATCGAAATTTTCGTATTTTTGACTCCAAACTGCGCCGATGGCATAGTTATTAGCATCGGTTGTTAATGTAAATCGCTCGTTATGATCTGGGTATCGTAAAATGGGTTGGCTGATAATTTTATTTTTTATTGTTTCGAAAGCTTCCTGACATTCGGTTGTCCAATTGAATTTTTCAGATTGTTTTAATTGTTTCGTCAGAGGAGCGGATATTTTTGCGAAATTTTGAATGAACCTTCGGTAATAATTAGCTAATGCATGGAATTGTATGATTGTCTTTTTGTCCGTTCGGGTTGGAAAATTTTTGATCGCCTCGACTAAATCTGGTTTCGGTTGTACCCCTTTTTCGCTAATGACGTGACCCAAATATGCTATCTCTTTACAGAGAAATTTACATTTGTTTGTCTGCAGCGTCAAACCTGCGTCAGTCAATCGTTTCGCGAGTCGCCTAAATTTGTTCTCGTATTGTTCGAGATCAGTTGCGTAAATAACAATATCATCCACAGAAACGAAAAGATCTGCACTCTGGAGTCCGGATAGTATTGAATCCATTGCTCTCTGAAATGTAGCCGGTACGTTTCGCAATCCGAACGGCATTCGATTGAATTCGTAATGTCCACTCGGTGTGGAGAATGCTGTTTTTCTCGTTGTCTCTTTCCTGTTTCGATTTTCCTTCTTTTCTTCCGGTTTTCGGCGTCGATTGACCACACTCACACCTCACTTGCTCACACCACACTTTTTTTTTTCACACAAGTTTCTTTCTTTTCCCTTTTTCGCTGAGCGAAAGGCCTCGTTTGTTTAAGTGAAATTTTTGTTGCGCAGATCGATCCCACTTCTGACACCAGTTGTGATGGTCGAATGCAGAATGAATAAATGAATGATAATCGGAAATGAGAGTAAGAGTCGAGCGTTTATTAATTGGTCTTTACGGTTGAACGGGTGGAGATTAACTAAGGATTAGGACTAGCGCTAATAAAGTGGAGGAAGTGTGAAGTGGAGGGGATGGTCAAGTTGCATTGTTCTGGACCGTGGGACCGTGGCCCAGGGATGCTGTGTGGCGAAATTGGAGGTGCTGATGTGTATGGGAACGAAATGATAACAGGGTTGCTGTAGGTATAAGGTGTTGTGTGGGAAAGAAATGGTTATAGGATAGGGCTGTTACACTTCAGACAAACAACAATTGGACAAATAATTTTTATAACAACTTCTCCGTTCCCCAGTTGTTAGAGTACTTATGAACCAGTGAATTATTTGTAATGTGTCGAAATTTTTTGAACTTCGTCGTAGAATAATGCAAAATGATTACGTATTTGTTTAAATTATGAATAATATCAAGGTTTTTGAAAGTCATTATCAATGAATTTCAGATAATTTTTTTTCGTCCTCACCAATATCGATCTCATGATTGATTCTGTAGTGAGTGATTACCAAAAAAAAATATAGTTCTGAAATGACAAAAAAAAATGTGCCCCCAGGAATCAAACTCGCGACCATCGGCTTACCATGCCGCGCCCTTAACCACTCGGTTATTCCTTACTTGTTGTTCTCCAACAACAAGCAGAGCCCTATAAGGTGCGTTGTTGCATAACGGGCGAGCATAAAGCCGGAGGTTCCTTTTCCCTTTACAATGATGTAGGTTGTACAATTGTTGCTGATGGAGTTGCGCAATCGTTTGGGTGGCTCTCAACGGTTCGTCGCCGTGGTACAATAGATACTCAAGCAGCTGGTTACAATATCGGCCCAGCGTTGGTTACAAGTTCACACACTATACTACACACTAAGTTATAATGCTTGTTCGCAAATATAAGCACACTCGATTATACGCAAAGCTATTGATTATAATATTATTTAAGCGTTAACACACGAAACGATTCTTCTTGATTATAACTTGGAAATTCCTTCCGATGTTATAATAGAAGCATGAGTTAGAATGAAAAGGTTGTTCTAAGTCGGTACAATAGACTTTGATTTTTAGAGTGAGACTCGACTCGACAAACTGACAAAGTCCGAAAAGGTACTTTGATGAAAAACAGATCTCGAATTGACTGACATGAATTCTGACTTCGAACTGCCGCGCTGAGACTCGGAATCACGATTTCTTATACCCTCTCGGTGGTAAGATTTTTGCGTGATAGCGTTACCGGAGTGTTTCACGGATGAAAATGTGCGTATACTGCAATTCACCTTTGTATGGTGCGTGAGAAAGAAAAGAGTGAGATCTCACGCCCTGTACCCCATTAGTAATTTTGAGTCCATTGCGTTTTATAGCTTCGTGGGGTTCGGAGGGTTCGTAACAATGTTCGGTCAGAAATCGAACCCACGACCCTCGCGTTGCCACGCCACGCTCTTAACCACTCGGCTATTTCTCACTTGTTGTTCTCAAAAACAAGCAGAGCCCTATAAAGTGCGTGGTCGCATACCGGGCGAACAACACGCAGTGAAGCCAGATAGCGTGCAAAACTTACCCTCTCTCTAGTCCCCTACGCGCCCATCACACAATCAGAGAAGCGCGTGTCCGTGAGCAAGCGACGCTCGGACGGCGTCGGAAAGAGCCGAGCGCGGTCGAGAAACTTCGACCGCGGCTTCGGCAGCTACACCCATACATGGGGACGCTGAGCACGTTCATGTGGCGCGTAAGAGGACTAGAGAGAGGGTAGCCTCTACACGCGATCTGGCTGCTGGCTTCTGGCTGCACGGCTCGCGCGTGACGTCACCCGACGGCCCGCGCGAGTTCTTCTAATAAATTGCTCCCGCTTCACTCACACCCGTCCTAATGCCAAATGCATTATAATCCCTATAAATAAGCGGAAATATATTTATATTACTAATATTATATTAATTCTCATACTTTTATCGAGGGATAAAGCAACAAAAGAGCAAACGAATACAAGCCAATCATCTATCCGGCCGCGAATAACAAGTACGAGAATGTGCATCTGTTCCTCAAGTGATTAGATGGTCCAGTCGGTAGCGTGCCTGACTACGGTCCGAAGGGGCGCGGGATCGATCCCCGCTCTAAGTACTTTTTTTTATTTTTTATTTTTCTGGCGAATTGTTCATTCGTGACACACGCTCATTGAAATACCAACAATTTTGTAATCGTATAATAATACATCTAAAATTTAGATGTATTATTATACTATACTTCGCTTACGATTGATACGATAATAATACATCTAAAATTTAGATGTATTATTGTATTATACTTCGCTTACGATTGATACGATAATAATACATCTAAAGTTTAGATGTATTATTATATTATACTTCATCATATTTCCATACTTTCTCTATTTATACAAACTTTTATCAAGCAATAAAACATTATCCCCGAAAACAAGTCATCATCATCCATCCGGCCGCGAATCACAAGTACCAGAAGATGCACTAACTCTACAAGCAATGGGATGGTCCCGTGGTAGCGCGTCGGACTCCGGACCACAAGGGCGTGGGATCAATTCCCACGCCCAATATTTTTTTTTTTTTTTATGGGGCGAGTTGTTCATTCGTAAAACACGCTAAAATAAATTGCAAAATAATATATATATCACATTCGTTAAGTGGCGAAGTAGGCAAAACACTGAAAAATCAAAGCGTCAGTGCTGAATGTCGAAGTTTTTTAACCTTTTCCGATGTCGAAGTTTTAACGCTTGAAGAATTGTTTTGTTGTTGTTTTTTTTTACTTACATGATTACATTCGGTGGTTTCGTACAAAAAGAAGGGAAATCCACATTTAAAACTTTAAAAAGTAAAAAATGTACACCAAGTAATAAAAATAGAAGTTTTCATCGAAAAGTATTATTTTCAAATGGTGTGAAACAAAACAACAAAACAATTCTTCAAGCTCTAAAACTTTGACATCGGAAAAGGTTAAAATACTTCGACATTCAGCACTGACGCTTTGATTTTTCGGTGTTTTGATTACTTCGCCACTTGACGAATGTGATATATATATTATTTTGCAATTTATTTTAGCGTGTTTTACAAATGAACAACTCGCCCCATAAAAAAAAAAAAAAAAAAATATTGAGCGTGAGAATCGACCCCACGCCCTTGTGGTCCGGAGTCCGACGCGCTACCACGGGACCATCCCATTGCTTGTAGAGTTAGTGCATCTTCTGGTACTTGTGATTCGCGGCCGGATGGATGATGATGACTTGTTTTCGGGGATAATGTTTTATTGCTTGATAAAAGTTTGTATAAATAGAGAAAGTATGGAAATATGATGAAGTATAATATAATAATACATCTAAACTTTAGATGTATTATTATCGTATCAATCGTAAGCGAAGTATAATACAATAATACATCTAAATTTTAGATGTATTATTATCGTATCAATCGTAAGCGAAGTATAGTATAATAATACATCTAAATTTTAGATGTATTATCATACGATTACACAATTGTTGTTATTTCAATGAGCGTGTGTCACGAATGAACAATTCGCCAAAAAAATAAAAAATAAAAAAAAGTACTTAGAGCGGGGATCGATCCCGCGCCCCTTCGGACCGTAGTCAGGCACGCTACCGACTGGACCATCTAATCACTTGAGGAACAGATGCACATTCTCGTACTTGTTATTCGTGGCCGGATAGATGATTGGCTTGTATTCGTTTGCTCTTTTGTTGCTTTATCCCTCGATAAAAGTATGAGAATTAATATAATATTAGTAATATAAATATATTTCCGCTTATTTATAGGGATTATAATGCATTTGGCATTAGGACGGGTGTGAGTGAAGCGGGAGCAATTTATTAGAAGAACTCGCGCGGGCCGTCGGGTGACGTCACGCGCGAGCCGTGCAGCCAGAAGCCAGCAGCCAGATCGCGTGTAGAGGCTACCCTCTCTCTAGTCCTCTTACGCGCCACATGAACGTGCTCAGCGTCCCCATGTATGGGTGTAGCTGCCGAAGCCGCGGTCGAAGTTTCTCGACCGCGCTCGGCTCTTTCCGACGCCGTCCGAGCGTCGCTTGCTCACGGACACGCGCTTCTCTGATTGTGTGATGGGCGCGTAGGGGACTAGAGAGAGGGTAAGTTTTGCACGCGACCTGGCTTCACTGACAACACGTGCTCCACTATAAAAAAATGCAGATTGAATAAAGTCCACTAATGAAAAAAGTAACGGAAGGAGTTGCGAGACGTGGTCTTTTTAAATATCGAAAATTTGTTTCCGGCGGGTTTGGTTTATTGGAGCACGCGAGTGTTGATCGCCTGCTATGCAACAACGCACTTTATAGGGCTACGCTTGTTGTTGGAGAACAACAAGTAAGGAATAGCCGAGTGGTTAAGGGCGCGGCATGGTAAGCCGATGGTCGCGGGTTCGATTCCTGGCGGTAAATTTTTTTTTGTCATGTCAGAACTATAATTTTGTTTTGTAATCACTCATTACAAAATCAATCATGAGATCGATATTGGTGAGGACGAAAAAAGATTATCTGGAATTCATTGATAATGACTTTCAAAAACCTTGATATTATTCATAATTTAAACAAATATGTAATCATTTTGCATTATTCTACGACAAAATTCAAAAAAATTTCGACACATTACAAATAATTCACTGGTTCATAAGTACTCTAACAACTGGGGAACGGAGAAGTTGTTATAAAAATTATTTGTCGAATTGTTGTTTGTCTGAAGTGTGTCAAAAAATTATTTTTCGTATCGTGTTTGTCGATTTTTCGTGTTTCATTTTGTGTCATCTGATTCGGTAAAAGAAAGAAAATAGCGTGAGCAGCTTTTTTTGTGAAAAAAATGTTTAAACAAATTGGTTGTTTTTTTTGCAAAACACAAAATTTTGCAACTTACAATTCTCTCCAATCGAGTAATGTAAGAAGTCTCGTCACTTCCCCATTCCCTACATTTATTGAATTTCGCACAAGATCTGTATACACGCACAACCTTCGTTTATAATTTGTTGGTAAATAAATTAATATTCATCTGACTATCGGATTGTGTGTGTATGCTGAATCCTCATCTTTCGGGTGCGAGAGAGACATCATCATGCACAACCAGCAAGGCGCGCGATAGAGCGCTTGCAGTCGCTCAGCGGCCAGTGGCGCTCAACGCGCGGGCACGAAGATCACGGCAGAGTCGATCCGCCCGGTATCCCGTTGTACTCTCGCGTTTGATCGTTGATAATTTTGCATCCCGGTATCGCATTCAAACGTTTTTTTTTTAATTTTTGTCGTTGAAATGTCGTTAATACGATAGGCTAATTTGCATTACCGAATGTCGAAAAGTGGGGCGGGCAGGTTTTCTCAAACGAAAAAGTGACACCGAAATGCAACGGTTTTCGGCGGTGCATCGTCGGTGCACGGGATTCTCGTAACACTTAAGTAACCCATTATTTGGAGGGTATTTTCACACAACTTCTTACGGAAGCTCGACAAAATCGGTCGAGTACTTTCGGAGATATCGCCTTTTACTCATTCCAACTTTCAAAACGGCGTATGTCCACTCCCAATTGTCGGACAAAATGTTTAAGGGTGGTTTCGGATTCGGCGAAGTATATACTATCACCTTATCATTACCAGATAATCCGCTGAAATAGCATTGTATATCTTTTTTCGCAATTTTCAAAATCGGTCACCTCGGCGAAAATACACTTTTTTGCAAAAGTTGACGCCATTTTGTTTTTTATCGTCTGATCGAGGTGGGACAGGAACCATTCGAAATTTAATTGAATTTTAATTAAATTTCAATTAATTAAATTTAATTAAATTTTAATTAATTAAAATTCAATTAAATTTAATTCAATTTTAATTAAATTTCAATTAATTAAATTTAATTAAATTTTAATTAATTAAAATTCAATTAAATTTCGAATGGTTCCTGTCCCACCTCGATCAGACGATAAAAAACAAAATGGCGTCAACTTTTGCAAAAAAGTGTATTTTCGCCGAGGTGAACGATTTTGAAAATTGCGAAAAAAGATATACAATGCTATTTCAGCGGATTATCTGGTAATGATAAGGTGATAGTATACACTTCGCCGAATCCGAAACCACCCTTAAAAATGTTGTCCGAAAATTGGGAGTGGACATACGCCGTTTTAATTAAATTTTAATTGATTAAATTTAAATTAAAATTAAATTAATTAAATTAAAGCGAATGGTCGATAAAAAATTTTGAAAAAATTAGGGTGCATAGGAAATTTAATTAATTAAAATTTAATTAAATTTAATTAATTAAAATTTAATTAAATTTAATTAATTAAAATTTAATTAAATTTAATTAATTAAAATTTAATTAAATTTAATTAATTGAAATTTAATTAAATTTACGACTTTGGCGCTTCAATATTTTTTATGCAGTTTGCGAGGCTCTACAAGATGGCTGGAAAAAAATTATACCATTCCATTAAAAAAAGTGAAGGTAACCTTCACTGTGCGTGAGCGCCTCCACCGAAATGAAAAAAATTAGTCGCATTTGATGACCCCTTTCGTACCGTACAACTTTTGTCTGAAACATTTTTTTGTGACGTCGATAATTACCGAGATATTTAAGGTAGTCAAGTTGCGTGGAATACGCTGTATAGTGTATATTTATTAATACGATGTAACTGATGACAGCAGAATTTCAGGCACAAATGACCACATTTAATACCATCATAATCTTGATGTCTGTTATAATTATAATTAACGCTACCAACATCGAAATATTTCATAAGTTCGGGCGGTGGTTGAAGATTGCCAAAACCATCAAAGTAAATGACTTTCTTGCCAGACTTTTTGTATGCAACCCAGTGTGTACCAGGTCCAATATATTCGTCTAAATTTACAATGGCCGATTCGCATTTAAGTGGTCCATTTGACGGTGGTCTGTCGCGCATGTATACTCCACGAAAGTGCGGAATCCTCATGATTTTTGCATATTTTAGTACATCGACATCGGTAAGTGGTTGATGAGGTAGCGTCACTTCACGTTTTTTGATGACGGCGAGATGTAAAGACCGAGCCCCCGCTTGTATGGTTTTAAATGCAATTCTTTGCCCAATGCTATGGCCTCAATCGTCCGATTATGTCGCTTATTCTCGTCCAACTCCCTTTTAGTAGCTTGAGCAGCACCAATAGCTTTAGCTATACTAGCCACACTACCAGTCAATGCGCCAGCGGCGCCGAGGCCAGCAAAAATTGGTATGAGAATTGGTAAGAAACCTCCAATCGTCTTTGGAACAGGCAGAACGCGTGGTATATGTAATTTACGTTTCTTCATAATTGCTCTCTTCTTCGCAGCATTGATGATGTTTTTCCAGCCCACACTCAGGTGTCCCATACTAAATGTTCTCTTAGTTTTCACTGATACTAGCGTCTTTAGCGAGAACTCGCTGCCAAGCTTGCTCACTTAGCACTTTTTCAGCCAGATGTCGTGCTTCGAGATTGTTTGGATTTTGTGAATACGCTGTGACGTCGGTTTGACGAGTCCACAATGAAATGTAACGTCAAGACGCACTCAAGGTTAAGACACCTTGAAAAAATGGTCGTTCACTTTTTGCCCTAGCCTCTCGGCCAATAGACTGGATGGGAGTCTTTAATTGAGGTGCAAATAAATGTGGAAACGTCGTGTTGGATTTAATCTGACTCAAAGAGTCTGTATTTTAGAAATCAAATTAATGATATTACAAATAAAACAAATAATGGACTTACAGTTTGATAACGATGAAGACGGCAGAACGAAATCGGTCAGTCGAAAGGGTGAAAATCTTCGTTGACCTCACAGTTCCTCGAAATAGTTTCAATAACTCTTAATTCTTCTTTCACTTAATACTTTTCAGTTTCAACTTTAAACTTTGAATATTTTCTCTATTAATTTCAATTTTTCTATTACTTTAATCTTTTCTTATTTCTTTGAGTTTATTTAATTTCGGTCTCTTCTTTATTATTTGGACTCGGTACTTTTCTTTTGACTCTGCAACTTTCTGACTCTACTATTCACTTCTCTGTTCTGACTCTTCTCTAACTGACTTCTGCTTGATTTCTGGTTCACTTCTCCTTTTCTGACTCTTTTCTGCGTTGATTTTCCTTCTGCGCGTCTTTTTATCATTTCGGTTTATAGGCGTTCCGAAATTTTAAGTGGTAGAAAGGTTCAACCAATGATGGTCCATTTTCATCTTGATTTTCCCTTTTCTTAAACTAAAGGGCCTGATGCTTCGGGAGCGCACACTCCCCTCCATATAGGTTATCCTATCTTTGTCGCGTAGGTGGGTTTCGCCCCTCCCTGACGGACAAAGATGTTGCTTTGAGAAGGCCCATCTTCCCTCCACAACTTACGTCTTATGCGTATTATCGAATACAATATTTTATTTATAATATTATTCAATATTTGTCAAATTGTTGTTATTTCAAACGTATTAGCATTTGTTTTGCGATTCACCTTATAAGTCTCTTAATGTCAAATTTATTTAATAGCGTTACATATATTTTCTTTTCGTGTCGTCCGTTTCGATTGTTATAATTATTCCAAATGAATTATCTATTATTTTCATTGTTATTTTGTTTCCTCATTATTATTTATCAATTATTAATTTATTTACTTTAACATTGAGATTTCATTTGTCTGTTTAAAACGTTTTACTGTTCAAAGAGAAATATTTCAATGTTGAGAGTATTTGAAAAGTGTTTCGTTTGTTTGAAGAGCAGCTGCATAAAGTTTTATGATAGTGGAAATATTTGAGATTTGGTTTTCTTGAAGTTTTGGTACTTAAAAATGTTCATGTTCCCTATCTACCCATGGCGTCTACGAGTCGCCAGATAAGTGGTCCTCGAAAGGTTGCGGCATCTCATATTACTCCCTTTCGTCGGAATGCATTTCCTAATCTTCATGCGTTTCCGTTTTCGGTCCGTTGATATTTTTTTGAACACGTGTGTTTTTTTGAGAAAAACAGACTCGTGGGAAGTTTACATATAGAAAATGTTTATAAGAGTCTAGACGTTTTGTGTGCTCTTGTAACGATATCTAAAGAATTTCTCGAAGAGAGAAAAAAAGAAAAGAAAGAAGAAAAAAGAAATACGGAGTTTCGACGGACGTCACAATATATTCGTTTTCTTTACTTGTTTTTGGTAATGAACCAACAATATCCATCGCAATTTTTTCAAATACTGTTCCTGGTGTTACGTCCCGAGAGGGAGATATTGGATGAAGACGCGACGCGATCAGAGATAGGGCGCGAACCTTTGAATTAAGGTAGAGGTTCCGCGCAAGTGAGTCTTTAGTTGATCGCCCGCGAATTCCGTACACAATTTATATTTAATAGGGAGATGTATGGATATCGATGAGATGAACGTGGTTCTCTTGGGTGAGAGAAATGAAATAAAACTTGGGTTTAGATATTTAAACAACCGATAACATAAGTTTTATTTAAATTTTTGTTCACTTGTTGAATGTTGATATGGTTAGTTTCAGACCTGTGTTAGTAGTTTACAGAGAGCGTATTTATACAGAGTTTGGTTTTTCGCAAGAGTTCGAGAAGTGTGTAGATTTTGTCTTTCGAGGTTTTGACTCTATGAAGGTTGAACGAGAACTCTCTAGAGTCTTGCAGAGGGTTAACCATTCCGCTTCTGCAAGGCGGAGTTTGCAAAATGTAGTTGATTTTGATTGGTTTGATTTTTGTAAAACTGTTTGTTTTTGTAGAGGGGATTATCTCGATCACGCGAAGGTGACATGAGATCGTCACCTCACGTGGAGAATACCTGTAAAAAGGGGGATGGTTTCGAGTTAATATTCGGAGAATAATAATGAGCTTGCTTATAACTAGGGTTATTCGAGCAGGGATATCGCTCAAGCCTTTTGTTGGAAAGAAATATGAATAAATGGAATTTGAAAAAATATTGCCAGACAGAGTATCTATCTGTTTATGCGTGGTTGTAGTTTCAAATTCTGCATCTATATTAGTTTAATTTACCCGATACTCGAGAATATATGATATCGTAGAATTACATAAGCGTTTATGATCGATGAGTGATGGTAAGAGTGCATGGGAAATGTGTTGGTACTTTATCGATTGTTGGGAGTGAGATACCGACCGAGCGCGTTATATTGATGCGCATGCATTTGATTGTACCGGCTAGGACGTAACACCTCCCAACCACGAAGATTGAGCGTCCCGCTCAATTTACGACTCTTAAAACCACCTGTATACCATGACTCACCCATTTACATGCGGTTCTTATTTTCTATGATAGTGACTACAAATGTTTTATTAAATGTAATACAGAGGTAAGTGTATCTGTTTTATAATAAAATACATGTGTTTTATGTATGACTTGCATACTTTGATTAATGATAGGTAAAAGTTCGTAGTTTTGTAAAAAATGTATTAAATGACTATAATATGTAATACCGAAGATCGCCAAGAGTATTGCCTGAATAATATTTTAATAACTCGTGTAGAGTTTTTGCATGAGCTGCATGTCACCTGAATGCACTACTCTGCTTGTTTCGCGGTGTTGTTTAACATCTGATAAGAGCTCATCGCGCGTTTCGTTGTCCGCGCGAGGTCATTCTTATTTTTATGTTACTTGATTCCCTTAGAATTTTTGCCATCGCTCAAGACAGGTGGGGATCATTCTTGGTCTTTGTGCGTTTTGTGTTTTGTCTCTTATGTGGAAGGTGGGAGTTCATTCTCAATTGAGCCTTTCAAGAGTTCGGTGGTGCTAGTTTTGAGCAAAAAAAAAATAAAAAAAAAATGGATTGTGCTAACGCTTTACGTCGCAATTGTTTGGTGAGTTATATAAAATGTATTTTTCTTCTTTTTCTTTTTTGTAAATTAGATTTCTTATTTAATTATTTGTGCTGTTTTTTTTTTTTTTTTTTTTTTTATAGTGCTTACGGGCGTTTTACGCTGCGATGCTGGAGGTGCGGCGCGAGAGGTATTGGCGCCGTTACCTTAACTCCTGGCTCCAGGATGGGGGCGCAGGGGAGTTCGATTGGTTCGGCATCCGGTGGATGGACCACCCCGAAGACAACTGGGATCATCCCTCTTGGTCCACCCCTTGGGGGGTTTTGGGGGCGTACAACTGCGACTAATTGTCGTAAGCCCCCCCCCCTCTTCCTTTTAGTTTATTCTTAAATTTTTTAGGAGTAGCAAGACAAAAAAAAATGATCTATGTATATTTTTTTGTTTGTTTTGTGTTAATAAACTTTGTGAATTTTTCTTTTTATCATTGAGCGTTTGGTTTTCTTTATTTGCCCCTTTTTTTTTTTTTTAATTTCAGGTGACATTTTGTGGGCCGCGGCTTGCAATGCCAAGCGCAGGCTGTTGTAATTTGTGGTGCGAAACTTGTATGGTTTTCTGAGCAAGAATTGACCGTCGGTAAAATACGGTGTTAACTGAAAAATGTTGACCGTCGGTAATTTTGATGGTAACCGAAAAATGTTGACCGTCGGTAAATTTGATGGTAAAAAGATTTGACCGTTGGTAAAGTTTGATGATAACTACAAGTCTTTGATGATAATTGGTTTGATGGTAACTTATCCTTTTTGCTCGTTCGTGTTCATACGTGGAGCACATACGGGAGCACTCAGAGAGTCAATAGGTGGATACAGGGGGAAGTGTGCGGCTGCTTGCACAGCTGGTTCGGGAGCTCGTGCGACAGAGATTGTGATTGTGTTTGTTTCCACAGGTGTTTGCGTAAAATTTTCGGGCTTTGTGTCATTGTTTACGTTTACGGGGATCGAGTTTACTTGGGTGAGTGTATTTTCTGTGTTACTCTGAATTAATTTGTTTACGTCGCGTTTTCCGAGATGTAGGAGCAAGTTTGTAATTGAATCCCATATAGCTCCGACCAGCCATCTGCTCCAACCGTAAATGGTGTGTAGGGCGTAACCGTGAACTATAGTGTCGATAATGAGGTTAATGGCTCGAATTGTTACCCATGCCCCTAGCAGGGTTGTGCTAAATGTTCCTACTGTATTAAAAAAAGAGTACATTTTTCCCCAAGTCTTTTCAACAGCTTCTTGAATAATATTTTCGTTAACCCAGTGTTTGATTGATATTCCTTGGTCCGTGAGTTTTTGTCCCGATGCTCCCCTGGCCAAAGTGTTTAAAACCGCTGTTTTTCTACAGGGAACATCAAGCTTGTACGTAAGCTATCTAAATCTTTTTCGGTGTAAGTTCCGGATTTTGCGAGATGTGCGGGAGTTGAAAATTTCCATGTTTGTTTTGTTCCAGCACTTATTGTTCCTGGAGATTTGGTTAATGACAAGTGTGGAAGAGCTTGATACCATTCGTTATCGATATAGTACATTGGAGGGAGAAAATGATTACATTCGATTTGATGTCCCGTGTTTACTAAAATGTGAGTTTTCGGGGTCATAAATAATGATTCGTTATTTCTTTTCACTGGAATTTCTTGATAGCATTCATTCGTTTCTCGAGTTGTTACGCTAACGGGGATGCATTTTGTGATGTTGATGACTTCGGCTGCAACATGAGCCATGTAACCTGGACTTTTCATGTAAAAATAAGCAAAGTCTGTTGGTGCAAATGACGCGAAGGATAAAGTGTTTTTTAAAACTTGTTTTTCGATTTCGCATTCTTGTCTGATGACATCGTTATAAAGCTTTGTGATTTGAGTTGCGAAATATTTTACCATATAAACGAATTTTGAATTTAAGTAAGCGAATATGTCCATATTCATTACCGAGATTTTGTTTTTTGCAAAGACTTCGCCATATGCTTGGTCCATAATAAAGAGTTTAGGATGTTCTGTCTCGATTAATTTATATCCGCATAGATTTGTCTCTCGTTTTGCAGAAAGAGCGAAAGTGACTTCGGACGATGTAATTGTGTAAATTTCAACATTCGAGTCTTCGGGTATTCCGCTTCGCACTCGTTCAGAACCTTCATAAAGGACTTCGTAATTGTGAAATTTGCATTGATCCTTGGGAATAGGATCCCAGTAAGTAAACCCTCCAACAGCATCGAAACAGTTGCCTTTGGTAAGTTTACAGCGAACACCTGAATGTAGAATAACCTCGTTTTTGTCTAAATTAACTTTGGCTAATTGTTCATAAACATCGATCGATACTAGAGCTGTAACAAGTACGTTTTTCCAGGTGCCGTAAGGATCGGAATATTGACCTCCCGTACAATAACCGTCTTTATCAACTGTGCCAGTCAGGGTCAGGCTTCGACGATTAGAGGAATTGATGGTGATTTGTTCAAAACGGATATCCCAAAGTTCGAAAGAACCGAATTCGTGGATTCGTGTACAAGTGTTTTCGGGGATTACGCGAATGTATTCCTCATATCCGCCTAGCACTTCTGACGTGTGTGAGTGAAGCCCACAATGTTTTACTCTGCGTTTGATTTCAATTTTACATTGTATTGCTCTGACGTTTTTTAATTCGACTCGTTGCAGTAATTGTACGCGAGTATTTACGATTTCCGGATGTTCAATGGGGATGTCGCATTCTGTGATTTCGAGCAGAGATAGAGTCGTGATGTTCGTTGCCGGTGCTCCACAATCATATGCGATCAGTGAGCATCCTGCTTGCAAAAGAGAGAGTAAGATGACCAGGACAAACCTCATGTTCAGGTGCTCCATGGGTACCTGAAATGTGTTTTCGATGTTAATGCGCGATTTTGGCTCGGTTGCAGTGTACTATTTTACGTTTACCATTTTCAAGTTCGATTTCGATATCAGGTTTATCTGGGATAACTGCGGTGATAGTATACGGGCATTGGTAATTGTCATCTAGCTTTCCGGATTTCTGGTTTTTTACTAGATATATTTTTTCACCTACTTTAAAAGCAACGGGGTTGATCTTTTTATCGTAACGGATTTTTGATTTTTGTTTTGCGAGCTCTAGATTTTGTTTTGCCAACTTCTGGACATCTTCTATTTGTTTTTTGACGTTTTTCACGTGATCTTCGTATGTGAGGAGTTCGTCAAGATAGGAATATTCAGACGGTACACGACCTAATTTTCCTAATACACATTGATGTGGGGTCACTCTTGTTCCTTCGTGAACGCTGGTGTTATAAGCAAGTGTTGCGAGAGGTAACCATAAATGCCAATCTTTTTTGTTAGTGTAGTGCTTGAGATAGTCTGCAAGAACTTGGTGACTTCTCTCTAGAGATCCGTTAGATTGGGGATGTAAAGCAGTGGTTTTGATGTGTTTGAATTTAAAACTTTTTGCGAGTTGTTGCATTATTTTTCCCGTGAATGCTGTTCCTTGATCGGTAAGGATAGCTTTGGGAACGCCGAAAGTACCGAGGAAACCGGTGATAAAACCATGAGCAATCTCTTTGGCTGTAGCGTGGACTAGAGGTATTGCGAACGAGAATTTGGACAAATTACACTGAATTGTCAGTATGTATCTGTGTCCGAGTGATGACGGAGGATTAATTGGGCCTACTATATCCATAGAGATTTTGTCAAAAGCCGAAAGAGGTGTATCAGTGATTAACATGGGTTGTTTGGTTTTTATTCGCACGAGTTTTCGTTTTTGACAGCTTTCGCATTTTCTGATGTAATTTTCGACTTGCTTTTTCAGATTTTCCCAGAAATATTTTTGCCTGATTCGATTGTATGTTTTGGGAACACTCTTGTGTCCTGCGATAGGAGATCCGTGATTTTCCTTGATTATCCCTTCCCTATCTTCTTCCGGAGGGATGGTGATTTTGTCTTTACAAATTTTAATTTGGATGTCTGTATTTTCCAGGATTTCGGAAAGGATTTCTTTGATTTTTGGCCAGCTAGCTTCTTGTAAGTTGTTTCTTTTTACTGAGATTGCAACGTTTTTGATATTGAGTTCTTCTCGTTTAATTTTCAGGTTTTGAATTGCTTTAGAAAAGTTATCTAGAGTTACGAGAGTGGTGTCGTTTTCCTGTATGACGAGTGCAAAAACCCGTCTTTTTGGCGTGCCTGTTACTAAAACTTGCCCCACTTCGAACCGTTCCGAAGGGGATAGATTTTTCAGCAATCCGAGCTCGATCATTCTTTTGCTAAATTCGTTAGAGGCGGTTCCGTCTGCGGATATAAAGCAAATATAATGATCTTGTACCATTTCGATGTTGTCCCTTGTCTCGATTACGTTTTCGCTTAATTTTTGAGTCGTGAGAGAATCGGTTGGGATGGTACGCTGTGTTTCGTTAACCGTTTGCACTGTGGAGTTGGTGTTATTCTGAGTTCCGTCCATTAATATAGATTCTGTGTTTTTAGGGATCGAGGTGTTGTACCCTTTGTCTTGCACTATGGAATACATGGGATTGGAACTCGAGACGTTTGATACTTGAATCTGTGGGGTCGAGAAAGTTGGTTGGACGTTCGAGATATTTGTTGCTGATTCCTGCGAGATCGAAGATATTGTTGGTGGATTGGCAATGCTTTGTTCCTGATCCTGTGGTAACGAAGAAGTTGACGGGATTGCAGGAGGTTGTGGGATGATCTCTGGTTCTACGGGAGTTTCGATTATTGGCGGTCTGATCCGGTTTCTTTCTTTCCGGGCGTTTGGTTTGCTCTGTTTTTTGAGGTGCGTTTCATCGTCTGGACAACAAAAGCAAGTTTTCTTCTTTTTGGTTCGTTCGGATCTTCTGATAAGAGGAATTTGTGGAACCGTTTTGGTAGGTTCTGAACAATGTGCCATAATGAGAGGTGATGTCTCGAGAATTTGTTCACGATTTTGTGTTTTCTGAATATCTTTTGCGTCGGAGGTTTCGAATTGCATGCTTTTATTTAGCGTCACGGCTAGGTCTTTTGCCCTAGTCTCGTTTTCGTTTATTGTGGAAAGTTCCATTACTTCCGTATGTATCGGTTGGGATGGTACGCTGTGTTTCGTTAACCGTTTGCACTGTGGAGTTGGTGTTATTCTGAGTTCCGTCCATTAATATAGATTCTGTGTTTTTAGGGATCGAGGTGTTGTACCCTTTGTCTTGCACTATGGAATACATGGGATTGGAACTCGAGACGTTTGATACTTGAATCTGTGGGGTCGAGAAAGTTGGTTGGACGTTCGAGATATTTGTTGCTGATTCCTGCGAGATCGAAGATATTGTTGGTGGATTGGCAATGCTTTGTTCCTGATCCTGTGGTAACGAAGAAGTTGACGGGATTGCAGGAGGTTGTGGGATGATCTCTGGTTCTACGGGAGTTTCGATTATTGGCGGTCTGATCCGGTTTCTTTCTTTCCGGGCGTTTGGTTTGCTCTGTTTTTTGAGGTGCGTTTCATCGTCTGGACAACAAAAGCAAGTTTTCTTCTTTTTGGTTCGTTCGGATCTTCTGATAAGAGGAATTTGTGGAACCGTTTTGGTAGGTTCTGAACAATGTGCCATAATGAGAGGTGATGTCTCGAGAATTTGTTCACGATTTTGTGTTTTCTGAATATCTTTTGCGTCGGAGGTTTCGAATTGCATGCTTTTATTTAGCGTCACGGCTAGGTCTTTTGCCCTAGTCTCGTTTTCGTTTATTGTGGAAAGTTCCATTACTTCCGTATGTACTTTCTGTTTCGCGCTTGAATTGTTTTTGTTACCGAGAGTTGGTCCTGATTTTGATTTTGGGTTTTTACGTTTTCTAGGATATGGTGAGGAACCTGCGAAGTAGCGTATCCCTTTACTTTTAGATTTCATCGGGGAATATAATCTCGCTCAAGGTTGGAGAGGAGTTGAGGTTACTATTTTCACCTTTTCGTCCTCTTCTGACGAGGAGATTGATGTATTAATGATCATCCTGTTTGACTTACGATCATCTTCACTTTCGGAGGAAGATGAGTCTTTCGCCGAGGGCGACGAGGGAGTGGAGGATGATGTTGTCGAATTCAGAGTCATGGATTGCATCATTAAAGATCGATTTCTGAAGGGTTTGCGAGTTTTACGACGAGGTTTAATAACGTGCTTTTCTTGATTTAAGTTAGTAGTGAGATTTACGATATCATCTGAATTCACTGGATATTTTCATTTTTCTAGATTTGGTTGACCTTCTGGGATTACGGGACTTTGCGAGATTATTGGATCTTCCGAGAGTTGCGTGTTTACTGACTTTATGGATCTTAGAGACTCTGAGAGAATAACTGGATTTTCTGAGTTTGCTGGATTCAACGAGGTTACTAGATTTTCGAAATTTGGTTGGATTCGTGAAATTACTGGATTATCGAGCTTTGGTTGATTTAGTGGATTGTCGAGATTTGATTGCTTCGGTGAGGTTTCGAGATTTGGTTGATTTATTGGATTGTCGAGTTTTGGTTGATTTTGTGAGATTTCGGGGTTTTGTTGTTTCCGTATTATTTCGAGATTTGCGGGATTCAGTGTTTCTGGTGTAATTTCGAGTTTTTCGAGATTTGGTTGACCTTGAGACGATTGTTCCCCAGGTTGAATTGATACTGGAGTTGGGATTGTGTCAGATATTAAGGGAATCGCTCCTGTAGGAGTTTCCTGAATTTGAGGTTCTGTGACTCTTGTTTTCTTTGAATTGTCATCATGTGGACTGAATTCAGCCGCGCTTACGCTTCTACTGAGAGGTAACGCGTGTGTATACCTGTCGTTTTGGTACGGAGGTGTTAAAGTTTTCCATTTAAAATGAATCGGGAGTACGTAGGGATTACGCGAGAGAGCGTCTGCGTTAGTGTTGATTTTTCCCGGTTTATACTCCGTTTTGAAATCGAATTCTTTCAACCTTTCCCTCCACCTGAGTACTCGCGATGTGGGATCATTCATTGAATTTACCCACACGAGAGGTCGGTGATCTGTGAACAGCGTGAATTGGCGGCCATAGAGGTACGGTCTGAAAGTTTTGAGCGCGAAAACTACTGCTGCCATCTCTTTCTCGATTGTAGAATAGTTTTTTTCGGCTTTGTTCAAGACTCTAGAGGCTGCTGAAACGATATGGTCTTCTCCGATTTTTCCCTGCGAAAGGATAGCTCCGAGCGCGATGTTCGATGCGTCGGTGGTAACTATGAATGGTTCTTCTACTGCGTTTAATTCCTTCACTAAAGTATTGTCTCTATTTTCGTCCCCTGAACTTTCGTCAGATGTTAATGTTTCAACGTTACGTGTAAAATCTCCTAGTCCTCAATCTATCGTTTGATCTATCGATTGACCAGTGAATTTAAAAGTTCTTTTCCTGATAGTTGGAGGTAACCCTTCTGAATTTGTTGCTTTACCAGAACTACGCAGTGAGTACTGTGGTTCTTCGTCTTTAGACAGTTTTCCTTTATCCGACATTTATTATCATTTCCAACAGTTATAAGCGTATTCCTCAATGAAAGACCTGTTTTCCGTGAGTCGAGCTTCCAATAACATGGTAGCAGCGGTCGGACGAGCCCCCAATGAAAAAGTGACGTCGGTTTGACGAGTCCACAATGAAATGTGACGTCAAGACGCACTCAAGGTTAAGAAACCTTGAAAAAATGGTCGTTCCCTTTTTGCCCTAGCCTTTCGGCCAATAGACTGGATGGGAGTCTTCAATTCAGGAGTGCAAATAAATGTGGAAACATCGTGTTGGATTTAATCTGACTCAAAGAGCTTGTATTTTAGAAAACAAATTAAAGATATACAAATAAAACAAATAATGGACTTACAGTTTGATAACGATGAAGACGGCAGAACGAAATCGGTCAGTCGAAAGAGTGAAAATCTTCGTTGACCTCACAGTTCCTCGAAATAGTTTCAATACCTCTTAATTCTTCTTTCACTTAATACTTTTCAGTTTCAACTTTAAACTTTGAATATTTTCTCTATTAATTTCAATTTTTCTATTACTTTAATCTTTTCTTATTTCTTTGAGTTTATTTAATTTCGTTCTCTTTTTTATTATTTGGACTCGGTACTTTTCTTTTGACTTGTCTGTTCAAAATGTTTTATTGTTAAAAGAGAAATATTTCAATGTTGAGAGTATTTGAAAAGTGTTTCGTTTGTTTGAAGAGCAGCTGCATAAAGTTTTATGATCGTGGAAATATTTGAGATTTGGTTTTCTTGGAATGTTGGTACTTACAAAATGTTCATGTTCCCTATCTACCCATGGCGTCTACGAGTCGCCAGATAAGTGATCCTCGAAAGGTTGCGGCATCTCATATTACTCCCTTTCGTCGGAATGCATTTCCTAATCTTCATGCATTTCCGTTTTCGGTCCGTTGATATTTTTTTGAACACGTGTGTTTTTTTGAGAAAAACAGACTCGTGGGAAGTTTACATATAGAAAATGTTTATAAGAGTCTAGACGTTTTGTGTGCTCTTGTAACGATATCTAAAGAATTTCTCGAAGAGAGAAAAAAAAGAAATACGGAGTTTCGACGGACGTCACAACGCAATGTCGTGTTGCTTACATGCTTTATCCAGAGGATTTATACCTCGATCGCCACGTGCGAGACGCATGCCCAATCTTGTGCCGGATCCACAATATTGATAACCAGGCAAATGTAGTTCAATGGGGAGTTTGTTAATTAAACCGTTGACTACTCCTTTTCCACGCTTGCTCATGCTCGCACAGAGTCTCGTACTCGACTAATGAATAGATATTATAAAACACAATTTTATAACACAATTGCGTTAGTTGTGATGAAGATGGGTTCGAGAGCAGGACAACTACCGGTAATGAATTTCGATGAATTTACCCGCGGAGAGGGAAAGAAAAAAAAGCGTCATGGTGATTTATTGCCTAATACGATTCGTGCAATGTTCTGTGGTCCATCAAACTGCGGAAAAACCAACGCATTACTTACCCTCATAATACACCCCAATGGATTACGATTTAAAAACATTTACTTTTATTCTAAATCGTCGGGGCAGCCAAAATATAAATTGCTTGAATGTCTACTCGAGCCAGTGAGCGAAGTTCAATATTATACATTCAATGAGCATGAACAAGTAGTATCACCGAGTGAGGCATGACCCCACTCGATAATTATCTTTGATTAATGTAGTTGTGAAAAACAGCATAATATGAGATCTTTTTTTGCCATGGGACGACACGAAATAGTTGACAGTTTTCATCTGTGTCAAACCTATGCTCGTATTCCTAAACATCTCATACGTGATAATGCAAAGTTCGTGATATTATTCAAGCAGGATGAAATGAATCTTAAGCATGGGTATAATGACCATGTAAATACAGATATGACGTATACAAAATTTAAACATCTGTGCTCAGAATGCTGGAATTCCGACAAAAATGGATTCATGAAAATTGACAAAGATAGTGATATTGATGGTGGCCGATATAGAAAAAGTTTCGATCATTTTCTCACCATAAAATAATCATGCTTTATGCGAAAAGAGACAGTATGGTCTACGATACAAGATGAAGCACGCACAGCTGTTGAAGGAAAAAGACGTCTTGCATCACTTGTAAAAGTAAGTGACGCAATCAGATGAAAACATCGAATTTTGAAAACGGGGAAAGATGATATCGAACAGACTAGACGGGAGGTTTTCGAACCAATAGTGACACCATTGAAGAAACTAATTTCAAACAGAGAAGTGGTCAACGGTGAAATTAACGATGAAGTGAAGAATGAAAGAATTAAAAAAGCCCGAAGGGATGAACAAGAAACTGGTGGTTATGAAAAATGGAGAGTGACTCGCCCCTGGGGAATGTTTCTTTCAAATCGGTATACGAAGATGCTACCGATGACAACGACAATGATGACGATGATGATGATAATGACAATGATATTGATATTCGTGAAAAACCCGTTGATAATGATGCTGATACTCGCACCGGCGATATACATGATATATCAGTTAATAATGCCGATAAATTAGCAAATGAGCATCTTGTATTGTTGGAAACAAATAGAAAGACCGGTATGGATGTTTCATATGGTGTACGACAACTCGCTCACAAGAAATTAATGATTGGCGATTCCCCAGTCATTTTCGATGCTCATCAGATCCGTGTGAAAAATCAATATTATCCGAAAACTGATAGATTAGTGGAGTTTGTGACGCTTTCCTCGGGGGAAGGCGAAACAATTCGGGGAACGAGGAGAAAGAGAAAGAAAAGAAAAACCAGAAAAATAAACGAGAAATACTATTTTATAAAAAAAAAGAAAAGGCTATTAGATACAAAAAACAAAGTTGTAAAAGATTTACGATTTGGGCGCCAGCAAGTTTATCGCGAACTCGCAACGATTAAACTAAAAAGAATACAACTCTTCGAGTGTGCCGCGCCAATAGAGACAGGGGAATTTCGTTTTGGGGGGGGGGGGGGGCGGGATCTCAGGGGGAAGGTTCCCGAACGCAACTGCGCCTCTTACACTTGACCGCCGAGTCAACGAATGCAACAAAAAAACCGAAAAAAGAATGAGGGAAAGCGTGATTTTTGCGGAGTTCGAATTTAACAAAAAAATTAAGAAAACGACTCTCGAGCGCGAAATAGCGACGGGGAATAGCACGGAGGAAAAAGGTCAAAACAGGCGCGGGGGAGTATGAGGGGTGGGGGGGGGCAGGGGGGAAAACACTACGCACTCGTCGCAGGGAAAATGCAGGGGAAATAAAAGAAACGAGGCCTTGTGGCCGTTCGCACGCAATGTCGCAGGATTTGCGAAAGTTAATGTGACGTCGGTCTGACGAGTTCACAATGAAATGTGACGTCAAGACGCACTCAAGGTTAAGAAACCTTGAAAAAAAATGGTCGTTCCCTTTTTGCCCTAGCCTCTCGGCCAATAGACTGGATGGAAGTCTTTAATTGAGGAGTGCAAATAAATGTGGAAACGTCGTGTTGGATTTTATCTGACTCAAAGAGTCTGTATTTTAGAAAACAAATTAAAGATATACAAATAAAACAAATAATGGACTTACAGTTCGATAACGATGAAGACGGCAGAACGAAATCGGTCAGTCGAAAGGGTGTAGATCTTCGTTGACCTCACAGTTCCTCGAAATAGTTTCAATAACTCTTAATTCTTCTTTGACTTAATACTTTTCAGTTTCAACTTTAAACTTTGAATATTTTCTCTATTAATTTCAATTTTTCTATTACTTTAATCTTTTCTTATTTCTTTGAATTTATTTATTTTCGGTCTCTTCTTTATTACTTGGACTCGGTACTTTTCTTTTGACTCTGATTCTTCTGCACTTAACTGACTTCTCTTACTCCCTGCTGGCTCTTCTGCCCTGATTTTCCTTCTGCGCGTCTTTTTATCATTTCGGTTTATAGGCGTTCCGAAATTTTAAGTCGTAGAAGGGTTCAACCAATGATGGTCCATTTTCATCTTGATTTTCCCTTTTCTTAAACTAAAGGGCCTAATGCTTCGGGAGCGCACACTCCCCTCCACATAGGTTATCCTATTTTTGTCGCGTAGGTGGGTTTCGCCTCTCCCTGACGACAAAGATGTTGCTTTGGGAAGGCCCATCTTCCCTCCACAACTTACGTCTTATGCGTATTATCGAATACAATATTTTATTTATAATGTTATTCAATGTTTGTTAAATCGCATATTGTTATTTTAAACATACTAGCATTTTCTTTGCAATTTACTTCATATGCCTCTTAATGACAAACTTATTTAATAGTGTTACATATCTTTTCTTTTTGTGTCGTCCGTTTCAATTGTTATAATTATTCCAAATGAATTATCTATTATTTTCATTGTTATTTTGTTTCCCCATTATTATTTATCAATTATTAATTTATTTACTTTAACATTGAGATTTCATTTGTCTGTTTAAAATGTTTTACTGTTAAAAGAAAAATATTTCAATGTTGAGAGTATTTGAAAAGTGTTACGTTTGTTTGAAGAGCAGCTGCATAAAGTTTTATGATCGTGGAAATATTTAAGATTTCGTTTTTCTTGGAATTTTGGTACTTAAAAATATTCATGTTCTCTATCTACTTATGGCGTCTACTAGTCGCGAGATAAGCGGTTCTCGAAAGGTTGCGGCATCTCGTATCACTCCCTTTCGTGGGAATGCATTTTCTAGTCCCCATGCGTTTCCCCTTTCGGTCCGTTGGTATTTTTTTGAACACGTGTGTTTATTTTTAAGACTCGTGGGAAGTTATATATAGAAAATGTTTATTAGAGTCTAGATGTTCTGTGTGCTCTTGTAACGTTATCTAAAGAATTTCTCGAAGAGAGAAAAAAAGAACTACGGAGTTTCGACGGACGTCACATTAAATAGAAAAAAAAAATGATCGGACCGATAATGAGAAAAGAACAACTCACGCTGTACGGCCGTCTCCTGCACAATCTCTCTCTACGCTCTGTCTTTCTCTGTCGTCCTTTCCACGTCAATTTCCTTCGCAATCGTCCTTTCCACGCTAATTTCCTTCACAATCGTCCTTCCCACGTCTTTCTCCTTCACAATTGTCCTTTCCACGTCTTTTTCCTTCTTCACACTTCGTCCGCTACTCCTTCACAATTTTTCACCCTCACTCTCTCTCACACACAACCTCTCTCACACACTCACAATATCGCAAAAAAAGTAAAAAAATGACTCAAGAGAAAAAAAATAATAACGCCGAAAGAAAGAAAATACAAAAGGGCTCGAAACGCAACGCAGGTATTAATCTCTATTCTCTACTCAACGCTCCGCTCGCAAGTGACGAGCTCGTCACTTGCTTCCGGGTTCTGGGCTAATGAGGGAAAGTGGGAGAAATTTTCGGGGGGTTAGTTCGTAGGAAAGGGGAGGGATGGCAGCACGGTGACTCTGCATCGATCGTAGATCCTCCAGAGGTGCGCCGCGGGAACGAGATGTTGTGGGATATTCCAACCCCGGGGGTCGATGCATAAGTCCAGTTCGTATTCGCTGTTGCCGGCCGGTGATAGTGGCGACGGCACGATTGCCCCATGTTCGATAAGTCCACGGAGGATGGGCCTTCTCCTCCGTGTTTTGACTTGGTTTCCCGACGATCGCGGGAGCGAGGAAGCGATGTCTTCCGCCGCTTTTTCTCGATGCACCCCCGGGGTGGCGACGACGAGATAGGGCCCGCTTCGGCGATGATCTGCGGCGTGACTGAGGTCCACCGGTGATGCTGCGCTAGGGGGGGAGGACGGGAAGGGAGGGAAGAACTGAAGAGAGCGAGAACGAGGGCGAAACCTCCAGCGCATCCACTCCGGCGCGTGTATTTTTGTGAATTCGCGGTGCTTAAACTAGTACCAAGGGGTACTTATTATTTCGCGACATTATGGGACGGTTTAAAATTATTCGACGCGGTATACGGGGATCTCGAGGGGAACGTAACGCGGGGGGGAAGGAAGTGGAGGGGGCGTGCGTGGTGGACTTGCGAGGGCAGGTCGGGGTGACCTGTGACGCAACGTCACAAGTTATTGTTCAAAAAGAAGCCCGATGCCGAAACCCTCACTCAAGAGGATCTGGAAAATTATGAAAATATTGTCAGCGTCATTAATGCGCATAGAAAATATTATGAAACGACTGGAGCAATACGAAACGATAATAGTTTCAAATACAAGACATGTATCGCCAACATAGCATCTATACGAACCGGTCAAGGCATGCATAAAACGGTGGCAAAAAGTACTAAATTTAATTATGTTTATTGGGATAATCCTAATGAGTTGGTAGATCGTTTAAGATTACTAGTAGCATCGCAGTCTGCTGGAAATCTATCACATTCAAATGAAATTCTATCGATTGTTGAGGAATTACAAGAAGCTGAAATCATTTATTAATACCATGATTTTAGTTATTTGATACATTTGCAAGATGAGTGTCGACGTGTTTGGATGACAGTTGGCGAGAAGAGGTGTAATTAGAAATGGTACACCTGGAAGTCGCGGCCCCTCTGTTGAAGGATTCAGATTGACATGAACAATAGACGATTGTGTAATCTCCCCGACCCAGTTGAACAACACGATGCCGTGTCGGTAAAAGTTATGCAAAGTGTTGTGGAGCAAGAAGTTCGTCTTGTTTATAATGTTACAGCGTCCATGCGCAACGACGTCGATGATCATGATATTATGATTCGATCTCTCGAAAAGAATCTCGAGGCTCATATGAAACATCAAACTGAAATCCATGAATCGTTTGAAGATCTCACAATTCGCAATTCAGAGCTCATTGCACATCAAGACGAGAGACTGAGAGCATTGGAGAGAGATAGAAGTGAAATTGATAGACAAGTGATTGTCAGTCTAGAGTCTAGTATGAATGTGAAATTTAAGCAGATTGAGATTGACAATAAAACGGTGCAAGAGTTAATTTTTCGAAATTCTCAAGTAAGTGGTGCTTTGGAAGCACGTCTCAACGCTCTGGAGAATGGACGAAAAAAAGGAGGCTCTGGTGCGCGAGCTAAATAAACAAATACAAGTGCACAAGGTGCAAATACAAGTTTTTACTTATCATCATCGATACATTCTCCTCGCGAGTGACCGCGAGGGTCTTTTGTTTCAATTGAAAATAGCTGTTCTTTTCGATTAAATGGCATATCGGCAGCTCGGATCGGCGTTTGTTACACGATGAATAAATGATGATACGATGTCCGCATCATTTATTCGAAAAAAATCATAACACAGTAATACGCGGATTCCAGGTGCATGAACGATACATGATTGAAGAATAAGAGGTATACAGAAAAATCCGTAATCACTTATTGTTACTTCTTATTCTTCGATCATAGTCAATAGAGCATATCCATTGTCCGCGAGGATCGAAGGAAATCATTATCAATTTATAGAGGTAACAAATGCCATCGTAATAGTTGAAAAAACGCGAAGATTATGCTTAATGATGGACGAAGGCGAGCTGCGATCGTGCAAAAAATTTAAATCTCATTATGTATGTAGACCTAGACACGCTATACTAGCCGCACACACTTGCTCGTCGTGCAAAACAACGATGTACATCACGCATAATGTCAAAAACGCGGAATGCCATCAGCGCCTCGTACAGCTGAACAACCCATGAAAAATTTGCCGACGTTGACAAGACAACCAAAGGTTGGTCCAATAATGGAATTCCAAACATTGGATTCCACCTATCACCCGATTGAAGGCCTGAGTTTTCTCGCCGCTATATGTCCTGTGTTGAAATGTCACGTCCGGAAATCAGTAATGGCCGGAGACTGGCACTACTCCGAAAACCCAAATATCGGAACCCAATGCTGGGTCGACTAAGGCCCAAGTTTTCGTGTCAATATAGATCATGTGATCCAATTTCAAGTTGGCGCATAGTCATGGCTGATGCCTGGTGTGACACTGACCCCCCAATATCAGTATTTTTTATCCCGCCGAGATAAGGACCGGAGCTTTTTTACGATAATATATCGAGCATCGCGCGTTGCATAATAATTGCCACTATACAGGGTGAGGCATTAACTATTGCCACCGTAAATATCTCTGTAATTATCGACATCACAAAAAAATGTTCCAAACAAAAGTTGTATCGTACGAAAGGGGCCATCGAATGCGATCATTTTTTTTCATTTCAGTGGAGGCGCTGACGCACAGTGAAGGTCACCTCCACTTTTTTAAATGGGACGGTACATTTTTTTTCCTACCATCTTGTAGAGCATTGCAAACTGCATAAAAAACACTAAGGGGTCAAAGTCGTTCAAGGTCATTTGAAGATGAAAAAGTGACATGAACTTTATTTTTATGTGAAATGAACTTTTTATTTACAGTAGATGTTCAAAATGATTCCCATTCGAATCGATGCAGTATTGCAATCTCCTTATCGCAGATTGTGTAGAATTTTTTATCACTTCGGCACTTATCGAATCACACGCTCGAAGAATTCTATTGCGCATATCATCCGGCGTAGTTGGACGTTCTTTGTAAACGAGATCTTTCAAGTATCCCCACAAAAAAAAATCAAGAGGCGTCAAGTCTGGTGAGCAAGCTGGCCACGATACAGCTCCTCCGCGTCCAATCCAACGATTCGAAAATCTCTGATGCAATTCATGTCTAGCTATCAGCGAAAAATGTGCCGGACACCCGTCGTGTTGATACCACATTCTGTTTCTCGTTTCTAAAGGTATTTCTTCTGATAACGGACCTAATATTTGTTGAAGGAATGTGGTGTACTTGCGGCCATTGAGATTCCCTTCGATGAAATAGGGGACTACGATTCTATCCCCAATAAACCCACACCAAACATTGACCGACCACGGTTTTTGGTGTGCAACTTGCCGCAGCCAATGTAGATTTTCAGTCGATCACAAATGCATGTTATGCAAGTTAATATTGCCATGATTAGTAAATGTTGCTTCATCAGTAAATAAAATCCCATTGATAAATGAGTCATCTCTCTGAATCTGGCCCTGAGCCCATCGGCAGAATTCGATGCGATTAATGAAATCTGTACCCGTTAGTTCCTGGTGGAGATTGATGTGGTAAGGATGGTATTGATGACGATCGAGAACACGTAGAACACTTCTTTGGCTTACGTCAGATTCCCTCTCAATTTGACGCGAACTCACATGAGGATCTCGATGAACGGCGGCAAGAACACCGATATCCGTTTCTTGATAGGTAACTCGCTTTTGTCGATCAGTTTTCCGATGGGTTAAGGATCCAATTTATTGTACAAAATTTGAAATGTACGGCGTGTAGGATGAGAACATTCGGGATATCTTTCAGCGTATAATTCTCTGGCTCTCACTGCATTTTTCTGACATTCTCCGTAAATTAGGAGCATATCAGTTTGCTCTTCAAAGGAATATTCCTTGTACATCATTTACATTCGCTAGATTGAGTAATACTAGTCTTACTGTTCTTACTATCGTTGACTTGGATTTAATGTAATGTGAATGTGTGTAAATGGTGTAATGTGTGTAAATGTTCTGTGTACTTGTAGGTTCGGTGTCGTTGTTTACATGTAAACACGGCAATGTACACGTTGTTTACATGTAAACACGGCAATTACAAGACAATGATAATAAGAATGATAAGACTACGGCCGAACTATGGTTAAATTTTGCACGATAGACGAGATAAAATAAGCATGTGATTCGATAAGTGCCGAAGTGATAAAAAATTGTACATAATCTGCGATAAGGAGATTGCAATACTGCATCGATTCGAATGGCAATCATTTTGAACATCTACGGTAAATAAAAAGTTCATTTCACATAAAAATAAAGTTCATGTCACTTTTTCATCTTGAAATGACCTTGAACGACTTTGACCCCTGAATGTTTTTTTTGCAGTTTGCGATGCTCTACAAGATGGTAGGAAAAAAAATATACCGTCCCATTTAAAAAAGTGGAGGTGACCTCCACTGTGGGTCAGCGCCTCCGCTGAAATGAAAAAAATAGTCGCATTCGATGGCCCCTTTCGTACACTACAACTTTTGTTTGGAACATTTTTTTGTGATGTCCATGATTACAGAGATATTTACGGTGGCAATAGTTAATGCCTCACCCTGTATACTAACATTAGGTGTGTTTAATTGTCAAGTTTAATTCGTTATTCCACGAATCATTGTCCGAGTGTCATGAGAATTTCTAAAAGCGGCAAAATATTATAGTGTAAAAAAAATCGAGCTTTAAAAAAAGATGTCTTATTGTGTAATAATAATTCTTTCCTCACGTTCTTAGAAAATAATGATAATACCACGTGCGTTGCACAACAAAAACAAAAACAAAATGATATGCAGTCCGTGCATACTGAAGTTACTACTGAAAAAGACTTGCAATTGATTATTCATAACATTAATGAAAGTGAAAAGAACGAAACAGTAGATTCGTCTCGTGTGATTGAAAATAACATTAGCGTGGACGAATCTGATACGGAAGAAACTTGTAACGCATTGACTTTAAAAGAAAAACTGATAGAGTTCGCATTAAAACATGCTGATCATCTGCAAGAGAATGTATTGACAGACCTGTTGCTTCTTTTGCGCAGTGAAGAGCATGTGAAATTGCCAAAAACAGCACAAGGTTTTTTGGGATCGAGGCATCAAACAGATATACGCTTCATGAAAAGTAGAAGAGGCAATCTGGGCACGTATACATGTATTGGCATGGGCACCCAATCAAATAAACAGATATCACCAGATACATATATTGAAGAAAAAATCAACATATTTATTAATATTGATGGTGTACAAATTTATCGCAGCTGTAATAAACAATTCTGGCCTATTCTGATGAAAGTGCACTGCGACGGTTATCACTGTCCACCGGCCGTTATTGCTCTATACTTAGGTGATTCAAAACCAGTTAGTGTGACAGAATTCTTAAGTGAATTTATTTCTGAAACAGAAATTTTAATTAGGGATGGAATTATAATTGCTAGCAAAAAATATAACGTCCGAATAAGAGCAATAATTTGCGACTCATCTGCACGATCATTTATTGAGTGTGTGAAGCGTTGCATAGTTAAAGGTGTCACCATTCATAAAAATTCATTCATTCCGGGTTTATCCGGAAATTGATTGCCCAAAGAGAACAATGAAGTCCTTCGCACAACGAACAGATCCGCAACACCATTTACCAAATCTTGATTCCCCGCTTTTAACACTGCCGAAATTCAACATTATAACATCAATTCCATTAGACTCAATGTACTTGCTATACTTAGGGGTGATGAATCTACTTATGGAAAAATGGGTATCACCCAGTAGTCGCCACCGTATGAAACGATCAAAACGTGCGCTTTTGAGAAATTCATTATCGTCGATGGAATCAATGATTCCAAAGGAATTTCAGCGGAAAATATACGATGTTGAAGATATAGCTGGATGGAAGGCAACTCAGTACCGTTTTATGGTCTTATATGCTGGTGAAGTTACTTTGCATCTCGTATTAACATCAACCCAGTACAAGCATTTTTTATTACTGGTGATATCGTGCCGAATTCTTTGCAACTCAAAAACAGCTGTTACGCATGTAAACTATGCAATTGATTTGTTGCAAAAGTTTTTCATGCTTATGCCATCACTTTATGGAGATGATTGTCAAGTACTAAATGTGCACAGTTTACTTCATTTAGCAGATGACGCAAAAAAATTCAAATTGCCCTTAACCCTTAGAAGCATACATTTTTTAAATGATCGTATAAGGGTGAAAATTCTTACTCGGGGGTTTTTGGGGTCGCTGATTACAAATCCGAAGTCAGATTTTCAAAATTTAAGATGGCGGATCCAATATAGCCTACGCAAAAACGAAATTTTTATTCAAAAATTTTCATCAATATTCTCCAAAAAGATAGATATGTGAGCAGCGACTGCAAATTTTTAAATTTTTAATATTTAATCATTTTCTATTTATATCATGTATAAATAGAAGAATTTATCTGAGACTGAAAAAATGAATCAATTGCGCGATTCAACGACGTACGTCGTCGTCGAATTCGACGAAAAGCAGAAAAACGATACACCGGTAATCGACTTGGTACCGAGATTATGGCTTACTTTTGAGGGAAGTAAAATTTTCTGCGCCTATCCGACGGGGGTATCAAATAAAAAAAATATTAAAGTGAATTGCGGATAACAAATTTCCGAATGAGGATTGGATGAAATATCCGGTAACAAATATTTTGAGCGAAGCAAGTGAGTACTGTTGAACTCAGTCTACTTGGAGGTAGGTGGGGGTGGAGTGGGCGTGTTTCGAAGGTGGGAGGGGGGGGGGTGATCTGTTGCCATCTAGCGGCCTCACGATCAAGCGTTGATCTTTTTTATCGGCGCGATAAGTGATCTTCTTTATCGGTGTGCGCGATTTTGGGCATTCAGCGAGGTCTGCGTGTGTGGGTGGGAAAATGGAGGGGGAGGCCATTGAAATTACACTGCGCGTGTCGCCCGATTCCGTCGAACGTTCTATATATCCAAGCGCAAGAGAAAGAGAGACAAAAAATTCGAGCGCATCATATTTCTCGATGAAATACTGAAGTACCAGGCACAAGAGAGAGAGAGAGGGAGCGACAAAAGATGTGAGCGCCGAACATTTGAGACCTCCGAAGAGTCGACCGCGTCGAGACATGAAGCAAGAGAGAGAGAGAGAAAACGAATGCCTAGTTTTGATTTTTCAAAGAGAGACCGATCGACCAAACCTTCAACGAAAGACCCGAAGCATGCGAGTGCAGGAGGAAGAGAGAAAACGAACGCTGACGGACCGACCGACCACTACGAAAGAATTTCCCGATGAAAGGTCAAACTATGAAGCGTGAGAGAGATGCCCAACGTAAGAGACCTCTGAAAAGCGGTCCGTACTGGGATTAAAATTTTTTTTCTTTTTTTCTTTCTTTCTTTTTTACAATGGGCCTGAACCCGTCTCGTCAAGCACAGCCCCCCTTTAGAAAACCCTCAAAATTTCAGCCGTTTTCGCGTATCTCGCACCGTTCTCGAGATATCGCGATATTTCGCGCTCGAAGTAAAAAGGACGTATCCGCGGTGTACAAGTATGCGGGGTTACGACGTTACTCGCGAGGGCGCGCGAAAAGAGCGGGAAAGAGAGAGATATTCATACTCAGGGGTGTTATTAATAATTATTATTTTTACCTTCAACGACCTGTTGACGCATCCTGTAGACTCGTGAGGGGGAGCTGAAAAAACGACGTAAAAACGTTCGTTTTCCACATGCGCCCATACGAAGCGTCGTTGCAAAAACGTTCGTTTTATGCACAAACTCACACCAACAAACGTCGTTGTAAGAACGTTCGTTTATATCTTTTTAAACACATACACACAACCCAAACACACACATACACATGCAAACGAGGTTGTAAAAACGTTCGTTTTACGCACACACACTTCGCGCACAAAAACCCTGTTCCCAATTATCGTCATTCACGTCCCAATCTTCGTCGATTTCCAACCTCCGACGCACCCACGTAACGGCACTCTCGGCGGGTGCCGTTGTATCGAGCTCAACGACTGGAGGGAAATCGACGGCGGCGACGGCGGGCCGGTGAACGATTTTTCGGCACGCGACCTTTTCGCGAGAAAGGACCCACAACGCCTCCTCCGTTTGGTGGCTTTCGCGATACCAGAGGCCGCGGATTACGACCTCGATGCCTAAAGCCGGTACCACGGCGGCCAGAGGCGGTGGGCTCCTCAAATCGTTTACCCAAAAAAAATCGCTATCACCGGTGTCCACTAAATACACCTCGAAATAATCAGCGCTATCGTCGTAGCTAATGATTTCGCCGCGCATAACCGCACCATGGAGGTACACCACGCACGACGCACCGACGATAGCGGCTTCTCGCTGCAAAAACTGACCTGTCAGCTCCCCCTCATAATGCGTCCTTATCAGGTCCTGAAGAGCCCGATAGGCAGCCTCCACGGCCGTTGTGCGTAGAAAAACGGCGCACCCACTCAAAACATTCACGATGCGATAAAACTGATATACCTCCAAAAGATTATTGAATCGCGGATACATTTTGACCCGCGTGATTGTGCTCGCTCGGGGCGCTGAAAACTACTGAGGAAAACTCTGTGCTCTGTAGCGACAGACTGAAAGGAGCTGCCTCACAAAGCACAAAAACACTTGAACATATGACGCGGTCAAAGGTTGGCTGGACGCACGGCGTATTGGTAGAAAAATATAAACAAAAGTTCGAGAACGTCTAAGATAAAAAAAAGAGGGATATTAGAGAAATGGTTTACGCTAGTCAGTTTATGCTAGCCTCTCTAAATACGTTATAGACGTTTTACCCAGCCTCCTCTCCAATCGTCTGTACTTTGAGACATTCGTGGCTAAGCAACGACATGGGCCGAACAGCTTGTATGAATTTTCAAAACGTACAAGAGTATTTTCTTGAGCGATTGAAATGTGCATTAGCTGTAATAAAGTTTATGGCATGCAATAAATATGCTTTTTTCGGGGTTAATGTACAATATTAATTTTTATAAAAATGTACACTCTCTACAGGTGATAGCAGCGATGAATTTCATGCGTAAAAACTACATCACTCTTTGTTTATGCGAAGCGGAGGAAGAGGAGGAGGAAAGCGGTGAAGCGAAAAGCGCTCTTTTAAGATGCTGCTATGCCGAAAATTGCCACACTTGCGATTGATCTATTGAGCGAATAACTTGCATTCACGATGGACGCTGATGAATATCGTAAAATTATCGACGAGTTGGAAAGAGCGTATGCGACGCTCAAAAGTAACGTCTCCCGCATTAAAGTTGCAAAAATGTTAAAGTTCTGCGATGCTAGCATTAAAGAACAAACGATAAATTTTCGAACGTTTCATCTCAAGATGGGTGAAAAATTACGAATTCAGGCTAGTGTAGCCAAGTTGCTATCGTTGAAAGAAAAAATTGCGCATATCAACCCGCGAAAAAGTGGTGCTAGTTTGAGTGTCGCGAGCGGTGCGGTGAAATGGGTTGATATAGAATCAGCATTTCAAGGTCGAATAAAGACGGGTGCTATAATCAATTTGAGCCACAAAGATGTGTCAAATTTCCTTGAAGATGCGAAGAAAGTGATGGTGCCGAAATTAAAAACAGTCGTGAGAGAAGAAAATAACATCAAGGTCAACGTTACGCTAGTGTGCAAATTTCATCTTTCGAAGATAGACGAGATCGTTGAGGAGCAAAAAACATTCCAAACGAGGAACGCAAAACTGCTCGTAAAAATCGAAGATTTTCAGGGAAAAAAATCGGGCTGGTCTTTGCATGAAATCGATCATCTCCTCGTTAGCATCAATTCGTACACACCGCTGCTCGGCGGCTCATCCACATACACGCCTATGCCTCGAGATATTCAACTGAAGCGGGCGGTTGTCAACATTGTGAACGCGGATGTGTATTGCTTTTTATGGGCTATAACTGCAGCCTTGTCACCCTCACCAAGATCACATACCGAGAGGACGACGTCTTATCCACACTTTAGGGAAGTGCTTACATATCAAGGATTCGATTTTCCGATGCGTCTATCACATGTTGAAAATTTCGAAAAAATTAATGGATTATCGATTCATGTGTACGGTATAGAATGTGTGAATGGACGGAGCGAAATTGTGCCAGTACATCTTAGTAAACAGATACCGAAAAGACCTACGATACATTTGCTTATGATAGAAGCGATTGATTCGATTGACGATGATGATGATATTGAGAAAGGTATCATCATTTCGCGTGGATAAAAAACATCTCAAGATTGGTGAGCGCGCAAATATCAAAGACAGATCATCAAGCGTGGTTATGCGACCGATGTTTGTGTCACTTTAAAATACAAGATACTCTGAATAAACATCAAATAGACTGTACAAACGTTAATCATTGTCGTGTTGTTTTCCCAAAAGATGAGGCGACCATTTTAAAATTCAAAAACTATAAATACAAAGAAGCTGTGCCGTTCGCGATATACGCAGATTTGGAATTTCTTGTCGAGCCAGTAACAAGCCCACAAAGAAATACAATGCATTATCAGAAGCATACGCTTCACAGTATCGCCTATTACGTACACTGTAGTTTCGACGATTCGAAATCGAAATATAAATTTCATCGACAGAAAGATTACGTGGAGTGGTTTATACGTAAATTGCGAGAAATAACGGTGTCTTTCAACACGCTTTTCCAGACAATAGTGCCGATGAATCCGTTGAACTCGCATGAAAGTGACAATTTTCGTTCGGCTAAAAAGTGTCACATCTGTGAAAAACCGTTCGTTGTCACCGAGACAAAAGTACGAGATCATTGTCATTTCACGGGAAAATATCGAGGTGCTGCTCATCAGAGCTGTAATTTAAATTACAATTCCCACGTTGTTCCCATCGTATTTCATAATTTGTCGGGATATGATTCACATTTTTTGATAAAAGCTTTGGCGAAAAACTTTGAAGGATCGATGAAGCTTTTGCCGGTGAATAAGGAAAAATATATTTCATTCATCAAAACCGTCAAAGGAACACGTGTACAATATCGATTTATAGATTCGTTCAGATTCATGGCAAGTAGCATCGACAAATTAGCATCGTATCTAAAACACGAGCAAAAAACGATAACACGACGATTTTGCGATACTGATGCGAAATTTCAATTACTAACGCGAAAAGGTGTTTTTCCGTATGATTACGTTGATGATTGAAGGAGACTCGACGAAACCGAATTACCAGAAAAAAAAATACTTTTTTTCAAAACTTCGAAATTCAAACATCTTGGACGACGTGTGGACAACGTTCAATGTGCGAACATTGGGTAAATATTCGGATTTGTACCTGAAAACAGATGTACTGCTTTTGACGGACATTTTCGAAAATTTTCGACGAAATTGCATCGAAATGTACGCTCTCGATCCTCTGCATCATTATACGGCGCCGGGTCTCTCGTTCGACGCGATGCTAAAGTGCACCGGTATCAAACTCGAACTTTTTACCGATGTTGACATGTTAATGTTCATCGAGAAGGGAATCCGCGGTGGTGTGGCACAGTGTTCGAATATATACGCGAAAGCTAACAATCGCTACATGAAAGATGAATATGATTCAAAAAAAGAAGAATCATATTTGATGTATTTCGACGTTAATAATCTTTATGGTGCGGCTATGAGCGAGGCATTACCCTACGGCTCTTTCGCTTGGGTGGAAAATTTCCAAGAGGACATTGAAAATATTCCACATGATTCTCCGGTCGGTTGTATTTTCGAAGTCGATCTCGAGTATCCTCGCGAGTTACATGAAAATCCCAAAGACCTGCCATTGTGTCCCCAACATTTTGCTTCTGAGGCTCGAGGTTTGAAAAAATTAATGACAACATTGTTGCCGAAAAAGAAATACGTTATTCACTACAGAAATTTGAAACAGTGTACAAAATTGGGTCTTCGTGTAACACACATCCATCGCGTGCTGAAATTTCGACAGATGGCCTGGCTCAAGAAATACTTCGACGTGAACACGGAACTGAGAAAAAATCGAACAACGAGTTTGAAAAAAATTTTGACAAATTAATGAACAATGCCGTATTCGGAAAAACAATGGAAAATGTGCGAAAGCATAAAGAAGTGAGGCTTGTGACAGAATGGCGTGGACGGTGGGGGGCAAAAGCACAGATCGCTAAACCAACCTTCCACAGTTGCACTATATTCGACCGTGATATGGTGATAATAGAACTCAACAAGGCCAGCGTTTTATTCAACAAGCCTATATACGTTGGATATTCGATCCTCGACATCTCCAAACTTTGGCTCTACGACGTTCACTATTATTATATGCAGAAAACTTTTGAACAAAAAGCGAAATTATTATATACCGACACCGACAGCCTCATCTATCACATCAAAGTACCCGACGTTTACCAAATTATAAAGGAGATATACACAAATTTGACACTTCGGATTATTCGGTTGACAATCCGTATGGTATTCCACAAGCTAATAAAAAAGTATTGGGTCTGATGAAGGACGAAAACAACGGTAATATCATGGAGGAGTTTATCGGATTGAGGGCAAAATTGTATGCTTATAAAATTTTTGGCGACAATGGTGGAAAAAAGCGGGCAAAAGGCATCAAGGGCTCAACGCTCAAAACTATTACGCTTGACGACTACAAAATGTGTCTGTTTGAACATAAAAATGTAGTCAAACCTCAAAATTTAATTCAAAGTAAAAAACACATTGTTCATACTGCGACACAGAAAAAAATTGCTCTAAGCTGGAGAGGTGATAAGAGAATGTTGATGTATGATTTAACCGATACACTACCATGGGGTAACTCGTTAGTATAACCTGATATTTTGTACGCGCTAATAATTTCGGACGTGACTTCTCGCATGCCGACAAAAGCGAGAGCTGTATATATCGAATATAAACAATTTTAAGAGCAAACAGTCTTCTTACGCGCCGGAAATCAGAAACTATTATATACACGGCGGCTATCAATAACATGAAAGACGTCAACGTTGGTCATTCGAGCAATATTCGGCGGATCATTTGGAGCCAAGTATTCATCGGGTACGTATTATAAAATTTTCGCTCCACTATCTCGAATGAAGAAGAAAATTTTCATAAAATCATTATTATTTCAGTTTTCGAAAAGAATGAGACAGCGACGTGACATCGATAGAGTCTATACTCTTCTGATTTTCCTGTTGAATCGAAATCCATATGTGACAAACATATGGCCAAATTTGCGAGCTGTCGACATACGCCTACTCCCAGAATCAGTGATCTACCGGAGACTACGGAGAGTATTGTCTTTGGTGCCGCGTGCGGATATCAGGAAAGCGTATGACAAGGGCTTATTGTGCAACTACGAGCTATTGGATTCCGCAGTTACAATCATTTATAAATTTAGCTGGGCGGAATTGGACATGTTTGAGCCTATATTGGAGGACCATGGTAAGAGCATATTTTTATTTTTTTATAAGCTCATCATTATCAAACAACTCTAAAAACCATCTAATGGTGTTTATTTTAGCGAAAATTCGACTTCTCCAAAGTTCGAGCGATGAATCATCTTCGTCTCAATGAATCATCAAGAGTCTCTCAATATGTGCGATATGCGTCAAAGATCGCCATCCCCGCCAGTTGAGGAGGCACCGGCGCAAGACGATGTTGCGGACAACTGGGTGTACCTTGAATATGATGCCGCTCGTGTAAACTATGCTAATCAAGAGTATGGTAGCGATGATGATGATGAATCAACATGGATTCTATCATCACCAGCAGATTCTGGTAATTTAATATCATTCTTAAAACTCTACATAATTGAAATGCCGTTCAGATTCTTACGCTTTTGAAATATCTCTGTTGCAGGGTATGAATCGTGCGAAATCGAAAATCTTGCATGAAATCTTGAATGAAAGTGAAAATGAGGAATGAAAAAAATTTGTATGCAAGTTTTAAATTAATCAATTTTATACAGTGGATTTATGTACCCAACTATTGTGAGTATTGTCAAAGCCAAGCCATTTTACAAATATTTTATTTCCACGTTTCTTCAATACTTTCTCAACGAGATAAACATCGGGATATTTCACTTTGAGGAGCTCTTGTTCGTAGAAACCACCACCGATGGGTTGATCTCGATGATCCTTCAGCTGGTACATCGTTGGACTCGTATTTTTCACTCGATCAATCGTAAATATTTCTGTTGTCCAATTCGGAGTGTAACCTATCTCGAATGCGTTCTTAAATTTGCTGATTTGTCGCCGATTTTGTATTTTGCCGGTTTCTTCGTAGGAGACGTGATTTTCTTGTAAATATCGCGTAAAATTTGTTTCTCATTAGCTGTATTAACATTTTTTGGTTTCATCTTAATTGTACGATGAGCAGTATTGTTGTTTTCGGAAATCATATCATCGAGAATGTCTATCCATTTGTTTCGGTGGTTTCTTGCCGTTTCTCGTGCCGATTTTCGCGGGGCTCAGCGCTACCGGGGCATTGGCCGGTGGTGCGGCGAGTGTAGCGAAAACCGTTAACGCTGCTCAGGCAGCTAAACGAGAATTGGACGAACACAAACGACACAATCGAACGATCGAGGCTATTGCATTGGGCAAAGGCTTACATCTTAAACCATACAAGCAGGGATTGGGTCTTCATATAGCTCCAAAAAACGGGAATTGAAGCTACCGCATCGACCGCTCACCGACGCGGATCTCCGTAAATACGCACGAATCATGAACATTCGACATTTTCGAGGCGTTTACATGCGGGATAAACTGCCGAAGAGCGGACCGCTGAAATACGAAACAGCAATTGTGAATTTGGATGAGAATATCGGTCGTAGTACACATTGGGTTGCGTACAAAAAATTTGAAAAAAGGATCGATTATTTCGATAGTTTTGGCAACCTTCGACCACCATTCGAACTCATGAAATATTTCGGTGTCGATAGCGTGAATTACAACTACGAGAGATACCAAGACTATGATACAATCGAGTGCGGTCATTTGTGCTTGAAGTTTCTCTGCGATCAATTGGATTTTGGTGAAAACTATGCGTTATATAAACGTACAGGGTAAAACAGAGAGGTCAGTCGTTAATTAACCATCATGGATGATAGTTTCACATCAACGATATCTGGAACTTCGTCCATACTCGAGGCGCAATACTTTCCACCGATCGAGCTCTCACCTCACAAAAATTATAGCCTCGGTCTCATCGAATTGCTAACCTTCAATTCCATTCCTAACATCGACGTTGAAAGTAATAAACTTTACGTTGGAGATGAGATATTAACGATACCTACGGGCAGCTACGAAATTGAAGATATTGAGAAATACGTACAGTCGGAATTGTCACGTAAAGATATTATTCTCAATATAAAGCCCAATAATAGAACTTTGCGCAGTGGAATTAAGTGTAATCGCGAAATAAATGTTATACCTAATGATTCTATCGGACGCTTGTTGAGATTTACACCGCGTATTCTGAGTGCCGATAAAAGACACAAATCCGATCTACCGGTAGCCATTCTCAAAGTGAACGCCCTGCGAGTCGAGAGTAACATCACCACGGGAGCTTATATCAACGAGCGAAAAGTACACACGATTCAAGAGTTTTTTCCGACAGTCCCACCTGGTTACAAAATCATCGAAGTACCGGCACATGTGATTTATCTGTCAATCACCAGCAGAACGATAGATTGCATCAGACTTCAGATAGTCGATCAGGACGGAGATATAGTCAATTTTCGCGGTGAAGTTATTACAATTCGTTTGCATATAAAATCGCAATGGGCATAGCTTACAACAGAATTCTTAATAAACCGACATGGCTTGCGATGGACAGTCGTCGATCAACGCGCAGAGCGTTAACACCTCAAAACGTGTTGTTCCTGCAGAGTCTAGGCCTAAAGATTCGCGAAAAAAACGTGTGAGACATAAATTGTTGTTCTGCGCTTTGGCCATATGCTGTGTACAATGGAGGAGGAAATAGTTAATATTCAGAACCCCGTCATCTTCGATGAATCCATCACACATTGTGAGATTCATGCTCACCAGCCGTATGCATCTGCAACCTTCAACAACAGCGATGAAATCCGCATCTCCATTCAGCATCAAATCTCTGCATACTACCGAGTCACAGCTCCTTACATATATGCGGAAAATTGACGAAAAATGATGGCACACCGACTCTTGCCACGAGCCTCGCCAATAACGCCATTTGCTATTTGTTCGAGGAAATACGTTACGAGCTCAATGCCATCGAGATCGATCGAAGCAAAAACGTTGGTCTCACGAGTCTGATTAAGGGCTACTCGTCGATGAGCCTGAGTAAAAGCAGCATGCTGGAGAACACCGGATTGCTCGACGTCGAGGAAACGAAGCAAATCGTAGATGCTGCGGGTAATTTCGACATATGCATACCGCTGAGCATGCTGCTCGGCTTCGCTGAGAATTATCGAAAAATCGTGATAAATGCTAAACACGAGCTCATCCTATCGCGATCAAAGACCGACAATGATGCCGTTGTACAGACAGCCGATGAGGATTTTAAACTCGTTCTGCAAAAGATTGTATAACTCGTGCCATACGTGACAGTTTCGGATCAGCGGAAAATTCAACTCTTGAAGTACATAGCCAAGGATCCACCGATTTCCATGAGTTTCCGCACGTGGGAACTATACGAATATCCGCTGCTACCGGCCACCCCGAAACACGTTTGGTCCGTGAAAACATCGACGCAACTCGAGAAGCCTCGTTACGTCATTCTCGCATTTCAGACAGATCGAAAAAATCAGAAGAACAAAAATGCGAGTAATTTCGATCATTGTAAAATCACCGACGTCAAACTGTATCTCAATTCGCAATGTTATCCCTACGGAAATTTGAATCTCAACATCGATCAAAATCAGTACGCTTTGCTGTATCAGATGTACGCAAATTTCCAATCCACGTACTACAACAGAGAGCCCGAGCCATGGCTAAACAAGTCGCAATTTCTGAAGTATGCTCCGCTCATTATTATCGACTGCTCGAAACAAAACGAATCGTTGAAGACAGCCCGGTGGATGTTCGCCTTGAATTTGAGTAAAAAAATAACATTCCTGCGCATACATCGGCTTACTGCCTCATACTTCACGATCGTATCGTTCAGTATAATCCGATCAGCGGTGGCATGAAGAAGCTGATATAATAGATTACATCGTTGATCTTCAAGGCTTCAAACGGCCAATTAACGAGTTTGTTCTCAAAGCAATATCTTTTGTCGAAGTGCAACAAGACGGTCCACCTTTGACCCTGTTCTTCGAGTCTCCATCGCCATGGAAGTCTTTGCCGGTCAAATACAAAGCCATGAATTTATGGCTAACACGCAATTATCATGGAATGAGCTGGGAAGACGGTGAAATACCCTATGAAGCGGCCGAAACGGTGATTGGCGCCATATTGCACTGAGCTTGCAAAGTATACGTCAAGGGACTCGAAAAAACACAATGGATGAAAAAGTTCACGACCGCTGAGATTATCGATCTCGAGACTCTGGACTACCCATCGTTGAAGAAATTGCCAAAAATTCCACCGGGATGTTCGCATCATTCCGCTTAAACGAAATACAATCGTGCCAGCGCGAATGTGAAATCGCTGAAAAGTTGGCTAAAGTCCTATCAAACTTTGTGTAATCGCGATATTTTTTTAAATAAAAAAACACACACACACATTTACATGAGATTTGTTTTTTTATTCAAATTTCCCTACAACAGAATAATTTCTAGTTTGTTATATTTTCCACCGATGTAATTCAGATATAATTTCCCATCGTTAGTCGCAGTCTGGAATTTGTCCAACGTCGTTGGGTGCTCATCGATGGCTTTCGTGATTCTGGCTGGCAGGAAGCCGGAAAATTTGTCATTAATATCGACGATGTACCGTCGTCCGAATTTCGTCTGGACAGCTCTCACGTTTGATATACGTTGATTCGCCCGCACCGGTAGTTCCGACAATTTTTTCGTCGGTAGAAAATCGTCCATCTTGCCGATTTTGTTGACAGCCTCGAGATCCATTGTTGTTGTTGTGGCTCGGTACTTTGTTCACGGCGCAAGATTTGTTCGGATGCAACGTTACTTTGGATATTGAACGATTTTTCACACTTTGGTTGATATCTCGAATCACCGACACTCTTTGCAACAAGACTTTCACTTCTCTGATATTTTTCAAGTGTAACAATAATCGCTGTTTCAGCACGACTCGTCTGTCTCGCATTTGATCGTTCTCTAATGAGGCCGCTCACGAAATTGCGCATTATATATCCTTACCCTCCCCACCCAAAAAAAATTACTCATTCTTTTTCTCCACCCGCGAATTTGACAAACATTTTTCACACACTCGACGTTGGGGTGGGGTGCCATCGAAATTATCCATATTCACAGAAGTATTAAAATGCTCTCTACACGGAAGATACGACAATACTTCAGGATCAATTTGATAACGTCTCGGAAGGAGATGCCAGAGCAAATGTATATGATCACCCCAATACTTTAAAAGCAATGTTTTCGGAATATATTCCAGCTCGTTCCTAGTTAACTTTCGCGGATCCGCGCAGGGAAAAACCGAGTATTTGTTACACGCGCCCATTTTTCGGAGAAACAAATTCAATAGTGCCGACACACACGCGTGCGATCGAAGATATTGCATCAGACTGAGCTAAATGATCCCTTTCATTTGGTCACCTCCTTCCTTTGATGATTGACCGCTGCGATGTCGTTTCCAAGAAATCCGCCCGCGCCATAGCGAAGCCATTCTCGATGTGCATGTTTACGCAAAAGTTTATAATCAACGTTTCATAAGTGCCGACCTGCAACGACACGCACCACTTCCAAGAAATTTCGAGTCTCCAATAGTTTACAATAAATAAACGCTTGATATATATGTATACAACGTTCGGCGGAATCGGACGACACGCGTTGATAAGTCCCGTCCTGCAACGACACGCGCCGCTTCTGAGAAATTTCGAGTCTCAAAAAGTTTATAATAAATCATCGTTCGACATGTATACAACGTTCGACGGTATCGAGCGACACGCGCCGTGAAATTTCAAAGGCCTCCTCCCTCCATTTTCCCTCCCATACAGACCTCGCCACAATGCCCAAAATCGCGCACACCGATAAAGAAGATCACTTATCGCGCCGATAAAAAAGATCAACGCTTGATCGTGAGGCCGCTAGATGGCGACATATCAACCCCCCCCCCCCTCCCGCCATCACCCCTACCACCCGCCCACCCACCCCCCAGACACGCCCCTCCCCTACAGGGGGTTCGTGTCTCGGCTAAGTGTCGGTATATATCGGTGCAGGGACCTTGGATTAGAACCGGCCCCATATATCTACTGAGAACATTCTCCGCGATTCGGGAATGTTCTTGAAGCGTCTATTGTACCGGCGATCGAGCCGACGCCGCACCAGTCGCGATCGAGCAGTCGTAGGAAAACGACTGTGTCACACGCAATAAATATCGTTTAATCATGAGTCTCGCTAAAGTGGCTTTCTTCACCCTTTCCTCTCTGCAGGGCCAGCAGAGCAACGCAGGGAAGCACTGGACGAAGGCGCTGGCATTGCTTCAAAAGGTTATGGGCCCAGTTGCGAGTGTTCAGTGCTGTCTCGGTTTTTTTTTGTTTCGGCCGAGGACGAGGCGTGAAGCGTCAGCGACCGCGTGGTGCGAGCGCGTAGTACAAGCACGTGGTGCAGGAGACAATTCGTGGCAGTTTTCTCGTAATTACGGGACGCGACCGGGACACGAGACGCGAAAATGTCGGGTGAGTTGTCGGCGAGACACGTGTCGAAGTTCGACGGATCGAATTTGCTAGGCTGGAAGTTCCAGCTCACACAAATTTTTGTGGCCAACGACGTGCTCGACGTAGTGAACGGAGACCGAGTTTTGCCTCAGGATGCAGTGTCGGCGGCAGCGAAAGCCTGGGTGAAGGACAATGCAAAGGCCATGTTTTTTATTTCCTCATCGATGGAATATTCACACCTCGAGCCGCTGTTGACGTGCGTCACAGCTAAGGAGATGTGGGATAAGCTGGGAACAATACATGCGCACAAATCGGCGTCCAACAGGCTCATGCTGACGCAGCGATTTCATGAATATCGCATGGGGACGGCAGACTCGGTGGTACAGCACATGGCGAAAATTCAGAATATGGCGAGGCAAGAGATCGAGACAAGAAGGACGTCGAATGTTTTGTGTGTCAGGAAAAGGGACATTACGCCCGCGAATGTCCCGACCGCAAACAAAAACAAGATGGTCGCGATAAAGAAAAAGACTCGTCGCGTGGCTACGCGTTCGTCGCGGAAAGATCGACAACAAAAAGTGACCACGATCGGTACAGTGGGCATGCTCGTGAGGAGAAGTGCTAAGTACTGGAAGCCGATCAGAAAGACGCCTGGTTTATCGACAGCGGGTGCTCGAAGCACATCACGTTTCGCAGAGAGTGGTTCGCGGAATTTCGCCCGAAGAGGGACGGCGACTCTATAGTTCTCGGAGACAACGGAGAATGCGCAGTGACAGGTGAAGGGACGGTGATTGTTGACAAGTTGGTGGACGGTGAGTGGCGCGAGACTCGTATCGAAGGCGTACTCTATGTACCAACTGTCAGGAAAAATCTCTTTTCTGTTGGAATGTGTACCTCGCGGGGTTACTTAGTCGCGTTCCTTGAACGAGATGCACTCATTTTAAAAAGAGATGAGGTGGTTGCGCGAGCGATAAAACAGAGCATCGAGATCTTCAGACTGTTTTTTCGGGCCCGAGTGCGATGGCAGATTGGTGAAGCGAACGTGTCAACGACGAGCCTAAAGGTCTGGCAGGAACGCCTCGGACACCTGAACAAACGAGCGCTGTCAGATCTGGTGACAAAGGATGTCGTCAGCGGTGTCAAAGTATGGGACAAACGTGATTTCTTTTGCGACGCGTGTCAGCTCGGCAAGGCACACAAGCTGCCATTTCGCAAAGTGGTCGAAAAAGTGAGTAGGCAACCGGGTGAATTTATTCACAGCGATGTGTGTGGGCCGATGCAGGTGGAGTCGATTGGAGGCGCGAAATTCTTTGTCATGTACAAGGACGAGGCTTCAGGGTTCAGACAAGTGTTCTTCGTAAAACACAAGTCGGATGTCTACGAGACCTTCAAAGTGTTTGAACGCGCAGCGGCGAATAAATTCGGCCGAGCAATCAAGGTCCTGCGTTCCGACAACGGACGAGAGTACTGCAACGAACAAATGAAGCAGTACATACAGTCGCGCGGGATCGTACACGAGACCACAGCACCGTACACTTCTCAACAAAATGGTAAGGCAGAATGGTGAGAATAGAACGGTGGTCGAGTGCGCACGAACGATGCTGGAGGCAAAGAAACTGGAAAAGAAATTTTGGGCAGAAGCAGTTGGAACGGCTGTCTTCTTGCTGAATCGAGTCTTGGTGACCGGAAAAAGCGGCGAAACGCCGTACGAGATCTGGGTAGGCAAAAAGCCCGATCTGAGACACGTGCGAATCTTCGGTGAGGAGGGCTACGTGCATGTGCCAAAGGAACTCACACGAAAGCTCGACGCGCGAGCAAAGAAAGTAATCCTGGTGGGGTACGCTGGTGAATCGTCAAACTATCGGCTCTATCACCCCGACACGAACAAAGTGACCGTTTCAAGAAACTTGATTTTCGCGAAGGATTTGGCGAGCCCGTGTGTAAGCACAACGAGAGTAACGAGGAGGAAAAGCCTGGTCCACTGAGAGAAGGACGAGTCGAGCCGCAAGAAGCTGTACCGCGAGCCGGTGTTGAGGAGCAGGTACAACGAGCCGACAACGCAGAGGTCAACGAACCGGACGGTAATGCAGGGGCCACACCTGGGGTCGGTAATGCTGAGATCTACCCACTAAACGGCAATGCAGTGGCCGTACCCGGAGCCGTGGACGCAGTGATCGGTGCAGCAAATGTACCTATTTCCGAACCGCGAGTACTGAGGGATCGAGCAACGATAAGGAAACCGATAAAGTATCTGGACTACGATGCAGTGGACTTCGCCGAGTACTCCGCACCGTCAAATTATAGTGACGCGGTGTCGGGGTCTGATGCGTCTTAATGGATCGGAGCCATTGACGAGGAGCTCAGAGCACACGAGGTGAATAACACTTGGGATCTAGTACCAAGAGATCGAAGGAAGAAAACGATCGACACGAAATGGGTTTTCAAAGTGACCCAAGCTGCAGATGGAAGCGTGCAGCGATTCAAGGCACGGCTGTGCGCGAGAGGCTTTCTCCAGGAAAAAGGCGTGGATTACACGGAAACGTTTTCATCCGTTATCCGTTACGACTCGCTACGCCTGTTACTGGCTATTGTAACGCAACAAGACCTCGAGATGGTCCAATTCGACGTCCGCACCGCGGAGAGCTTGAGGAAGAAATTCACATGGAAGTACCAGTGGGTCTCAAGATCAACAAAAGTGAAGGTGAAATGGTTTGTCGTCTAAACAAATCGCTCTACGGTTTGAAACAAGTTCCGCGCTGTTGGAACCGAAAGTTTTGTGATTTCTTGAAAAGTTTTAGCTTTAAGCAAACCGACGCCAACGAATGTATTTTCTTTAGTAGCTTTAAAGGGCAGGCAGTGTACTTGGCATTGTTTGTCGATGACGGCCTCATAGCGAGTAAGTCAAGTGAGGTGCTGAAACAGATAATTCGGAAAATCCAAAGCGAGTTCGAAATCACAATCGGTGATTGCAGCAATTTTGCAGGTGTTCAACTGTCCCGTGACAGAAAAGAGAAAACAATGTTTCTGCACCAATCCTCATACGTACAAAAAATACTTCGCAAATTCCGCATGAGCAAAGCGAAAGCGGTATCTGTATCGGCAGATCCTAATGTAACATTGGAACCAATAGAATCAAGCGACGAAGCCGCGATAAACGTACCGTACCGCGAGGCCGTAGGGTCACTGTTATTTCTCACTACTGTATCAAGACCGGATATTGCATACGCAGTGAATCTCGTGAGCAGGTATTTAAATAACCATGGCGAAAGTCCCTGGCGAATTTTCGCGTTTCTAGTCGGAACAAAAGACCTAGGAATAGTATATCGCTCATAGGCTACTCAGACGCCGACTTTGCGAGCGCTATTCAAACAAGACGCTCGACTACAAGCTACGTTTTCAGTCTGTCCAATGGTCCTGTGACGTGGGCCTCTCAGCGACAGAAATTGGTTGTCCTAAGCACGACCGAGGCGGAATATGTTGCCGCGTCAGCTGCTGCAAAAGAAGCCATTTGGCTCAGAAGATTGTTAGGTGGCATCGGACATCAATGTGATCAACCCACGGTGTTGTATGTCGATAACCAGAGCACGATACGTCTGGCAAAGAATCGCGAGTTCCATAAGAGAACTAAACATATTGACATCCGATACCACCAATTGCGCGAGATAACCGAGGAGAAAAAAATTCGAGTAGAATACACGTCGTCTGAGAGCCAGCGAGCGGATATTCTTACCAAGCCTCTTCCGAGAGAGCGTTTTCTTATTCACAGCGAGGGTCTAGGCTTAAGCGAGCGCCTGGATGAATGCTAAGACGGCGGAAGTGTTAAACTCAGTCTACGCATTTTTCGTCGCAGTCGTAGGAAAACGACTGTGTCACACGCAATAAATATCGTTTAATCTTGAGTCTCACTAAAGTGGCTTTCTTCACCCTCTCCTCTCTGCAGGGCCAGCAGAGTAAGGCAGGGAAGCACTGAACGAAGGCAGTTGCTTCAAAAAGTACAAACAGTTTTCCTACAGTTTTATTCATTTTTCTTGTAAAAATTTAAACACGTATACAGGGTGACATGTTAAGGGTGGCCACTCCTTTGTACACCCCCCCCCCCCCCGTAAAGATAATCGGTCTGGTCGCAGGTGATTCTTGAAAGAAATTTTCTCAACTTTTCGATAAAAAATACGGCGTTCATCGAAAAATGATAGGTTTTGCAGCACAAAAGTGGCCACTACAAAAATAATGTGTAAACACCTTTTTTCTTATAGGAATAAAGTAGACTTTATTACTTTCGCATGTGTCCCGAATACGGGACACATGCGAAAAATATTTTTTGAATATCGCATCATTGAGAAAAGTTATATCAAAAATGCGTGTTATCGAATAAATTTGAATTTGACTGAACGAAACAACGGAATTAAACGAGCGGTACGAGAGTGATTTGCTGCGTCGTCTGCTTATTGACGACATATTTTTCAATAACCTGACATTTCTTAAATAACTTTCTTGGCATTTCACGCTGACAGATACAAAATTAACATTGGGAGAGTGAACTTGAGCGCAAAAGACAAACCGACTTTGAGAGAAAACAATACAGCTCAAAAGATAAATAGACTACGAGACAAAACACTGCAGCCCTGTTCATTCGATCCCATCGTTTCGTTCAGATAAGTTTAAGGAGTTTCGGGACAGCTTATCTTTGGGGTGGATCAGGGGGTAAATTCTATTGTTCTCGAGCAGAGCGCCAATTTCTGGACTGCAAATTTTTATATGAATAACTTATTGTTTTTAAACAATTGTTACGTCCCGAGAGGGAGACATGGAATGAAGACGTGGTGTGATCAGAGTTAGGGCGCGAACTTTGAATTGCAATGGAGTTTTCCGCGCAAGTGAGTTTTTTGTTGATCGCCCGCGAATTCCGAACACAATTTATATTTAATGAGGAGATGTATGGATGTCAATAAGGTGAACGTTGGTTCTTTTCGGAGAGAGAAATAAAATAAAACTTGGGTTTTTATATAAAAAAAAACAAAATAAATATATAAAATTCATAGAATTTACGAAAACATAAAGTCCTTCAACAAATTTCATGAAAAATTATGCAAGAATGGAAATGAAATTTGCAAAAATATAAACAAATAACATGGATATAAAATTTGTATTACTGTGTTATTCATATATTCAACAATTATTTGCAGAATATCAGATAAGAAAAATAGACCGTCTATTATTAGGAATTAGATTATTGACATAATAATAAATGATTTACAACCAATTCTTGTAGCGTCCCAATATATTTTTCCACATCTAGGCCACAAGATAAAGGAGTGGAATTTCTTGTTCCTGTATATAAAGAATCGGATGTCAGAGAGGACCAGTCCGTTGGAATCGTAGGGTCCATTGATATGGGCTATAGCGGACGGGCAAATGGCTACACATACGACAGCTTGAACGGATACGCTGCTTGCATTGGACAGCAAACTGGACGTGTTTTGGACTATATGACGACGAATCGAAAATGTCGCAAATGCGGTCTTGGGCAAGACCCCCAAGACCATCATTGCCGATTAAATTTCTATGGCAGTGCTAAAGCCATGGAAGCTAAAGCAGCTGTGGATTTGGCAACGCGAAGGTCAATATTTGAAAAACAAAAAATTCATCTCGGAGTTTTCGTCGAGGGTAACGATTCTTCCCGCGTTAGCGTGATAAAAAAAGCTGCCACACATCCGGTTCATAAATTATCGGTCATGAACTATACACCGAAAAGGGTAAAAAACGCGTTATATAAAATTGCGAAAGAGAAAGATTGTCAGAAGGAGTTGACGAAATACGCTATTTTATACCTGCATAGGTGCTTCACTTACGCAGTTGCGCAAAACTCCGGGGACAAGGCGAAACTAACTTCGGCGCTGGGAAATATTCCGTTCCATGCATTTAATCAGCACGGTAATTGTGGCAATTGGTGTGGATTTGTGAAATATTCACTCACGTACAAGCACAAAACGATCCCCGGAGGATTTAAAAGCGAAGGATTATTCGAAAAATTAAAAATATTATTTCGTCAACTAGCAAGCAACGCTGATCAATTTTCGATAAAAGCATCGACTCAGGCAAATGAAAGTTTAAATTCTATAATGATCCGGAAAGCTCCTAAAGCCACGTGCTATAGCGTCAGTGAGTCTGCTGATTTTCGTTTTGCTTGTGCAATGGCTCAAAAAAATAAGGGCGGTGAATATATTTTAAAAGTTATCGAAAAAGCTATAATAATACCCGGTGAGAGCTACAAACAATTAACAGAAAGAAACGCGAAAATTACCGAGAAGAGGAGAACAAAAATGAATACACGAAAATTAAAAAAAAAATCGTCGCGAAAAAGCCAAAGTTCGTTCCCAGTTGCGTTACCGAAGTTGATACATATCAAAGCGATATGATGACCGATGCTCAAAGCCAATCTATTACCGACGATTGAGTCCGAAAAGGAAAATTCTCAACCAAACCAAATACCGAGTTCAGCTCTCGTTTGCGACGAATTTACCGCTATTTATTTCGACCTAGAGACATCCGGTTTTCAAAGAGATTGCGATGTCTTACAGATAGCAATGAAAACTGAGGAAAAAATATTTAATGAATACATAAATCCGCAAACAGTTATACCGCCAAGAGTAATGGAAGTAAATGGTCTCAGCTGTGTTGGAAACGAACTACATTATATAGGTCGCAGAGTTGAATCATCAACTAAATCCGCAGTTTTGGAAAAACTTTCGGCGTATCTCCAAAGCTTCAATAAGCTATGATCGTTGGTCGCACATAATTGTGTCTTTGATGCGCGAAAATTAATGAGAATCATCTACGATGAAAGAAAAGTAGACGAGTTTCGTCGTGTGATTGCCGGTTTTGCGGATTCTCTCCCCTTGTTTAAAAAAAAATTTCCCGATCAACGACAAAAAGGCAAGTTGACCTTGACAACGCTTGCAAGCGAAATTTTATCGTTGAATGTCCAAGATGCGGTGTGACGGATTTTTCTCCCGCACACATTCTTCTCGGCCCCGTGACCGATGCGCGGGCCCGGTCCACCTCAAGGAGGTTGGGCGCCAGGTACCACGGTACCGCCGGCAGAACCGGCTTTCGAGTTTTCCTCCCCCAAGGCAAACCCGCCCGCCGAGATGGTTGGGCATCGGTGAGGCCGAGGCTATGCCGACTAGCGCGACTCAAATATATCGGCAGAGGGGCGGGGTGATGGGTAGAGACGAGCGACAGAGGCAACACAAAGAAAATAATAATCCAGTTTCACCAGAAGTCGTTTAATCTGATTATTCGTACCTCGGGCGCCTAACATCGAAATAGCGGGCCCCAAGGTAATAACGAAGATAACATCGAGGTCGCTAGTAACAGAATTACCCGAGGCCGCCTCACACGCCAAATAACGGATTACGAAGTACTAAAGGCATTTCCTACGCTAACTAAATTATTACGGGAGAATAGGTGTAATTTTACGATCGGGCAACTAATAAACAAATGATCCAGGTAGTTTTCCTAACAGGTAACTAATAAATGAATAGGCCAGGCAGTTTTCCTAAAAGGTAATTAATAATAAATGCCGTTTCCTCGCAGGTAACTAATAAAGGCCATAATAAAGGCCGTTTCCTCGCAGGTAACTAATAAAGGAGCTAATAGTTAGTCCCCTCGGTTAAATGCATGATTATGAAATAATCAAGGCATTTTTCCCTATCAGGTAACTAATAAAGACCATAATAAAAGCCGTTTCCTCGCAGGTAACTAATAAAGGGGCTAATAAGTTAGTCCCTTCGGTTAAATGCATGATTATGAAATAATCAAGGCATTTTTCCCTATCAGGTAACTAATACAGATCATAATAAAGGCCGTTTCCTCGCAGGTAACTAATAAAGGGGCTAATAAGTTAGTCCCCTCGATTAAATGCATGATTATGAAATAATCAAGGCATTTTTCCCTATCAGGTAACTAATAAAGACCATAGTAAAAGCCGTTTCCTCGCAGGTAACTAATAAAGGGGCTAATAAGTTAGTCCCCTCGGTTAAATGCATGATTATGAAATAATCAAGGCATTTTTCCCTATCAGGTAACTAATACAGACCATAATAAAGGCCGTTTCCTCGCAGGTAACTAATAAAGGGGCTAATAAGTTAGTCCCCTCGATTAAATGCATGATTATGAAATAATCAAGGCATTTTTCCCTATCAGGTAACTAATAAAGACCATAATAAAGGCCGTTTCCTCGCAGGTAACTAATAAAGAGGCTAATAAGTTAGTCCCCTCGATTAAATGCATGATTATGAAATAATCAAGGCATTTTTCCCTATCAGGTAACTAATACAGACCATAATAAAGGCCGTTTCCTCGCAGGTAACTAATAAAGGGGCTAATAAGTTAGTCCCCTCGATTAAATGCATGATTATGAAATAATCAAGGCATTTTCATCAAAATAATAAAGGCATTTCCTGAGCTAAATAAATGATAACAAAATAGGTAAGACAATTCCCTAGCTGAATAAACGATAATAAAATAATAAAGGTAGTTCCCTAGCTAAATGAACGATAAGAAAATAATGAAGGCCTTCCTACGCTAAACAAATAATCGTGAAATAATAAAGACAGTTATCTACGATACGCACGCGATTCCCCGAAAGTGACGAAATGAAATATAATAATGCCACCCAAATTGACACGAAATAGGCTTTGAAATATAGTACGTAAATTCGAAGGCGACCGCGATGTTACAATAATGTGTCCGACGAAATAATAGCGAGGCCCAAATAATACGCGCAAGACGATATGCACGAAGAAAGGCAAGGCAAACAATAACGTTCGTCGCCGAGGACCGAGTCGGCGCGTGGCGTAAACACGCGAGAGAGAGACAGACAAACAACAAGACGCGAGCGAGTGCGACCCTGAGCGCGAGAGTAGCGAGCACGAGGCCTTTGTAACAGCCCCAAAAATTTATCACGCAGAATATTTCGCGATTAAAACGTACTTTACGCGATCCAACACAGATTATTTCGACTAATAAAACTCATCTTACGCGATCAAACATTATTCCGCACACCGTACCACGGCACGGGGATTCACACCATCATTCTGACAAATTGAAAATACGCGAGAAGGCATGGCAAATTTTCGGAAGGCAGTTTTTATATAGGCCAGGGATAGGGGACGAGACACGAGGCTTCAACTCGATGTTTTATTACTGATCTGGGCTGTTACTAAAACAAACCTAGTACATCCCGTGATGCAACAAAATAACCCAGCCCCTGATCAGTCCTAATTATTCGAAGGCCCTTCGCATCTCGGCCTGAATCTCCTTCCGCCGTCGTAATAGAGAAAGAAGACTTACCCCATAGATCGTAGCGAAGCACAGACTGACTGAGGTTCGGTTCGCCGGCAGCGAGCGCGCGGACCCCAGCGCGCCCCACCACCTGTCGCCGGCCAGCGGCGCACCGCGTTTTCGGCCGTGCCCGCGCGAATTTTTGGGGAAACAGCGTGCCCCCCGGACCCCGTCCGGTGGCAAGGCAATCGCTACCGCAATTTTCGATATGTCGCGCCACGTCGGGCGAGTTTCGCGCCTCACCATGTTGCCGTCCCGTTAACTCTCTCCCCGAGGATACTGCCGGTAATTCCGAACGACGGGTGGAGGCCTCCCTCACCCTGCGAGGAGCGACCTCGACCAGGGTGGTGGGCCCACCAAAATAACTCCACATCGCCCCGGAACACCCGTATCCCACGATAGGGGCGTCGTTATTAAACGGACCTTGAGTTCGGGAATACGGCGTTGGGGATGATGATAATCCCGAGGCGTCGAAATCTCGCCCAAAGCCACGCAGGACCATCCATGACGTGGCGACGACTCCCCAAATATTCTCATACACCTCACCCGCATGCAAGGCAAGGTACGAAACACACTGCTGATAGTAAAGGCACGTTGATCGCACAGAGTGGCAGGCGATACCGAGACCACACGCTCCCACGCGATGCTCGTCGAAAACTCCCTCAAACGGGCTTAAAGATCGAATTTCCCCGATTATTACTTTCTCCAAAATCAAAGCCGGTCGATGGTCGAATCCCGACCGCGGCAAAGTAGCCTCCCAATGATACATAAAATTCCCACGATCAACAAAAATAGATAAAGTAATGGCTCTTAACTCGCGTCTCTCGCCTCTCGCGATTTTCGCAAAATAACCACGCGCTCTCTCTCTCTCACATCCACCGCCACCATCCCCGTCGACTCGCCTACTCACGGCTAAGCCGTAATTCTTCCGCCAAGGCGGTATCGCGCGTCGTCCCAGGGTCGTCGATCCCACCCTCTCGTCGACACTCATTCGTACTAGTGACGGGGCGCCAAATGTCACGTCACAGCGCATAATGCAATTTATGATGTGAATTTGCTGCAAAATCTCGGACAGTCTATTTTTACAGTTGACGATTTGAAAAATAATCGAAAATAATCGAAAATAATCGAATCGAAGTTTCGAAGAAGAAATGCTTTCACTTCTCAATCGTGAAAAGTCGGACGCAATCATAGATACGTTGCGACCGTTGGAGGCTGTGATTTGCAAAACATTGACAAAAAGATTGGCAGATGCTGGTATAGACTATAATGTAATAATTAATACACTGCGAACGGAGGGAAAAGAACAGGCGGTACAACTGTTACAAGGGGAAAAACATGGAAACCCGCAAATAATTAAGTCAAAAACAAAAGTTGAGAATATATTAAAATTATTGGCTAATAATAATGGAAATAATACGTTTTTCTTCGTTAATGTGTTGTATTCAATTTATTAACGCATATGAAATTCATTGCATTTAGAATATTCAATAACGTTCAAATATGCCCGGTATTCAGTGCTTATGCGATGTTGCCGTGTTTCTCATTTAAATTTGATCGGTAAGGAAGAAAGTACACTTTTTTTGGTACTAAATTATAAATAATTAATAAACGGCGTAGACGAATCATTTCATTTTTATCAAGCACGTGCTTAATGATATACTTGCTTATATTCTATATACGTGCTTATACTCTATCGCCAAATGATTTTTTAAGTACTTCTTTATATGTTTTCCATCAAATCCCATACTTTAGCTTGCAATTGATGGTAACGCTATGCCTTTCTCCATGTATTAGATCGCAGTAATTAATTATTTTATCATCAAAACCACGTAGAAGATCGATTTAAAATTTGCAAGGTTTGTCCGGCATGCATTAAAGAAGCCAATGTGAAAATTTCAGTTAAATGGTTGCATTTTGACATTTGTACTGAAACTCCTTAAATTGGTATTATAACACGCATTTTTGACATAACGTTTGTTAATGATGCGATCCTCAAAAAAAAAATTTCGCGTGAGTCCCGTATTCGGAATAAAATCTACTTTATCCCTATAAGAAAAAAATGTGTTTTCACATTATTTTCGTAGCCACTTTTGTGCTGTGTGACGTCGGTTGACGAGCCCAAAATGAAATGGGACGTCAAAACGCACTCAAGGTTAAGAAACCTTGTAAAAATGGTCGTTTCCTTTTTGTCCTAGCCTCTCGGCCAATAGACTGGATGGGGATCTTTAATTGAGGAGTGCAAATAAATGTGGAAACGTCGTGTTGGATTTTATCTGACTCGAAGAGTCTGTATTTTAGAAAACAAATTAATGATATTACAAATAAAACAAATAATGGACTTACAGTTTGATAACGATGAAGACGGCAGAACGAAATCGGTCAGTCGAAAGGGTGAAAATCTTCGTTGACCTCGCAGTTCCTCGAAATAACTTCAATAATTCTTAATTCGTCTTTGACTTAATACTTTTCAGTTTCAACTTTAAACTTTGAATATTTTCTCTATTAATTTCAATTTTTCTATTACTTTAATCTTTTCTTATTTCTTTGAGTTTATTTAATTTCGGTCTCTTCTTTATTATTTGGACTCGGTACTTTTCTTTTGAGTCTGCAACTTTCTGACTCTACTATTCACTTCTCTGTTCTGACTCTTCTCTGCTCTTAACTGACTTCTGCTTTCTGATTCACTTCTGCTTCTTCTGCTCTTAACTGACTTCTGCCTGGATTTTCCTTCTGCGCGTCTTTTTGATCATTTCGGTTTATAGGCATTCCGAAATTTTAAGTCGTAGAAAGGTTCAACCAATGATGGTCCATTTTCATCTTGATTTTCCTTTTTCTTAAACTAAAGGGCCTGATGCTTCGGGAACGCACACTCCCCTCCACATAGGTTATCCTATCTTTGTCGCGTAGGTGGGTTTCGCCCCTCCCTGACGGACAAAGATGTTGCTTTGGGAAGGCCCATCTTCCCTCCACAACTTACGTCTTATGCGTATTATCGAAGACAATATTTTATTTATAATATTATTCAATATTTGTCAAATTGTTGTTATTTCAAACGTATTAGCATTTGTTTTGCGATTTACCTCATGTCTCTTAATGATAAACTTATTTAATAGCGTTACATATATTTTCTTTTCATGTCGTCCGTTTCGATTGTTATAATTATTCCAAATGAATTTTATATTATTTTCATTGTTATTTTGTTTCCTCATTACTATTTATCAATTATTAATTTATTTATTTTAACATTGAGATTTCATTTGTCTGTTTAAATTGTTTATTGTTCAAAGAAAAATATTTCAATGTTGAGAATATTTGAAAAGTGTTTCGTTTTGTTTGAAGAGCTGCATAAAGTTTTATGATCGTGGAAATATTTGAGATTTGGTTTTCTTGGAATTTTGGTACTTAAAAATGTTCATGTTCCCTATCTACCCATGGCGTCTACGAGTCGCCAGATAAGTGGTCCTCGAAAGGTTGCGGCATCTCATATTACTCCCTTTCGTAGGAATGCATTTTCTAATCTTCATGCGTTTCCGCTTTCGGTCCGTTGATATTTTTTTGAACACGTGTGTTTTTTTTAGAAAAACAGACTCGTGGGAAGTTTACATATAGAAAATGTTTATAAGAGTCTAGACGTTTTGTGTGCTCTTGTAACGATATCTAAAGAATTTCTCGAGGAGAGAAAAAAAAAGAAATACGGAGTTTCGACGGACGTCACACCCCCCTACATAGACGGTAGTACGAGTGAGACAAAGTGAACGAGAACGACCGATAGAAAAAAAAAATGTTATACCAATAACGAAAAGTTATTTCGTTTCCTAATATGAACCCTTTTCAATTAATATTTTTGTCTCATTTTAATATATTTATTCACGTAATTCTATTTATGTGTATGAGAATTACCTATTTTCTACATAAATCGATTTCCTTCCTTGTTGTAATCCTGAGCTTCCGATTGAAATTGTTGATGAAGACGACGCTGGTGATGTTGAACGTGTTGAAGATGTTGTGACAGTTGAGTTGGAGGTACATATCCATTCGTACTTACTCAGTCGATTTCGAATATCTTCTTATTTTTCTTGTCGTTTATTCAGCTTTTCATTTTATTAATTTTTTGGAAGATTTTTTTTTTCCTTATGTTTAACTCATAAAGACTCTATTAACCTCGATTTGATTTTCCTCCGTTTCGAGATCGGGGTAAATCTTTGTATCCGCAGCTACTGGTGGAATGAGATCTTCTCCTCCCTCTAGATCCGATCGACGTACTGCTTGCTGTTCTGCTTCTGTGTTTCGTTGGTTATTTGCCAAATGTAATAACAAATGAGTAACTGAGTCCCACACGGCTCCGATTAATTTGAGTGACCATCCATAGACGGTGTGTAGAGTGTACCCATGTACAAAGGTATCTACAATCATTTTACAGATTTTGAGCACCATGAATATGCCAATGAAACCCGCGCTGATTGTGCCGAATTTCAAGAATCGACCCCATGTCTTTTCCCATGCGTTTTCTGCAAGTTTCTCGAGTGATTCTTTATCGAAAATGTTGTAGAGTGATGCACTATTCCTGTGTGGTCCATTTGTTACTCTTTGTGCGACATTTTCTAGTATTGAGGTTTGTTCCATTGTGAACATTATTCTGTTCCGCATTGTGTCTAGATCGTCTTCGCTGTAGATTCCGCTTGTAGCCAGATGAATTGGATTTTTATAATTCCATGTTATTTTAGTGTCGGGCTTTAAGCTCAACGGTGGAATTGCCTCTACAGGTTTTGGCATAAATTTGTACCAAGTATTCCCCAATTGATAGAATTGTAAGAATGGTGAATTACAGGGAATTTTCGTAGCATGATTGGTAATAATGTGTGTCTTTGGCGTTAAGAAATAAGTTTTGTTTCCTCTTACAACTGGTACACGGTTGAAGCATTCTTCCGTATTCTGTACTTTGACTTCGACGGGTACGCATTGAATGATGTGGACCACCTCTCCTGCCAATACTGCCATGTATCCTGGTCCTTTCATGAATCGGTACTCGAATTCATCCGGTTGAGTCGATGCTATCGCTAAACTATTTTTCAAGACTTCTTTTTCTAATTTCCAACGGTGTATCATAACATCTCTGTATAAAGTTTGAACTTGTGACCTCACATGTCTCTGGACGTAAACAAACTTTGCATTTACATATAAAAACATATCCATATTATCAGATTTAATCTTAACAGCATTATTTTTTCCAAGAATTCCTAGATCTTTACCTTCCATAATAAATAATTTAGGATGTTCTGTCTTGGGTATAGTGAGACCACACGAATTTTCTATTCCAGTTATAGCTAATGAAAAACTTGTATCTCCTACTTTAACCCTTTAACGTCACAAAGACACTTTTGAGAAGTCCTCTTTTCGACGTGATTATTTACCATGAATATGTCCGCGAAAAAATTCCTAAAGTACCTTGTCAACTATTTTCAAGGGTGCTCTTTCGAATGGCGCAACTTAAATTTCGATACCTTTTTTTTTTATATCATATTTTTGCAAAATAAGTTTAAAAGACACGAATTTTTCAGTGACATTTTTTTTTCATTTTGAATTTCAGAAGTCTTATCGGATTATTTTCGGACAATAAAGTGCTCTAAAGGTGTCCTCGATAGTTGTACTTTCGGAATATGCAAAAAAAAAAATTTTTCTCCGGCGTTATACCTGCAAAATAACAACAAATAGACTAACAAATTTTCTCCGTTTTGGAGTATTCAAATATTGTGATCGGAACGAGTCTTTTATGGTCAACATGTAAATTAACTGTCGTTTTCGGGGGTTTTTCGGGTCGCTGATTAAGAATTTGACATTATTTTTGCAAAATTAATTTGTTTACACAAATTGCTTGACCAGTCAATGTCACTATGTAAGTTGCATATGGCTTCCGATGTTTTTTGGGTCGATTGTCACGAATTTGACATTGTTTTTGCAAAATTAATTTGTTTAAGCAAATTATTTAAACAAATTGTGACAAAATTCCAAAATCTTCCAAGAGTGCAATCTACGGGAAATAATAGTGCAAAAAATGTGTGTCCAATTTCTATTTCGAAGATAATGTTGTAAGTTGCTGTGAAATTATCATCAAAAGTGTGAACACATAGTAAACATGACATGCTTTGCCATCGCTAAACCCAAACATGGAATCTAACACAGAATTTTGATTCATCTCCTATCGCACTTGGTATTTACATTATTTCGTATCTCTCTTAGTATTTACATCATTTCGTATAAGTTTACTATATGTTTACAATTTTGATGATAATTTCACAGCAACTTACAACATTATCTTCGAAATAGAAATTGGACACACATTTTTTGCACTATTATTTCCCGTAGATTGCACTCTTGGAAGATTTTGGAATTTTGTCACAGTTTGTTTAAATAATTTGTTTAAACAAATTCATTTTGCAAAAATAATGCCAAATTCGTAACGAGCGACCCGAAAAACATCGGAAACCATATGCAGCATGCATGGTGACATTGATTGTTCGAGTAATTTATTTAAACAAATTAATTTTGCAAAAACAATGTCAAATTCGTGACGATCGACTCAAAAAACATCGGAAGCCATATGCAACTTATATAGTGACATTGACTGGTCAAGCAATTTGTTTAAACAAATTAATTTTGCAAAAATAATGTCAAATTCTTAATCAGCGACCCGAAAAACCCCCGAAAACGACAGTTAATTTACATGTTGACCATAAAAGACTCGTTCCGATCACAATATTTGAATACTCCAAAACGGAGAAAATTTGTTAGTCTATTTGTTGTTATTTGCAGGTATAACGCCGGAGAAAATTTTTTTTTTTTTGCATATTTCGAAAGTACAACTATCGAGGACACCTTTAGAGCACTTTATTGTCCGAAAATAATCCGATAAGACTTCCGAAATCCAAAATGAAAAAAAAATGTCACTGAAAAATTCGTGTCTTTTAAACTTATTTTGCAAAAATATGATATAAAAAAAAAGGCATTGAAATTTAAGTTGCGCCATTCGAAAGAGCACCCTTGAAAATAGTTGACAAGGTACTTTAGGAATTTTTTCGCGGACATATTCATGGTAAATAATCACGTCGAAAAGAGGACTTCTCAAAAGTGTCTTTGTGACGTTAAAGGGTTAACTGTATATACGGTTTCATCTTTCGTTTTCAATTTCGTTGCTAATCCTGTGTATAGCATTGAATACGTATAATCTTGACAAAATTTTCTCGGTAATGAGTCCCAAAATGTGTATCCTCCTTCTGGATCGATACAATGTCCTTGGTTTAAAGTACAACTATGTCCTGAAGTAAGATAAACCTTATTGCTATTTACTTTTACCCGAATCATCGATGATCTTAAACTAATTTTTGCAGTTCCCATTACAACTACATCATCCCAAGTGCCAGACGGGTCTGAATATTGTGTACCCATACATGAAGCATCATGTGCAGCTTTTCCTGCTAAAGTAATACTTCTAGTGGTGGTTGTATTTACTACCAATCCATCAATTATTGTATTCCCAATTCGCGCCATGCCATGATTGTGCGCTATCTGACACGTTTCTCGTGAAATAGGAAGCATGTAATCCATGTATGCATTGTCAACAATTGCCACATGTGAATGCATACCGCAATACTGAATTGTTCTACTAATTTCTATTTTCCATTGAAATGCATTTACGTAATCATATTCATTCGTTTGAAGAAGAAATACGTTTGTATGAGAAGTTTCTACGTGTTCGGATTCTATATCGCATTCGTCAATATCCAATAGCGATACCGTCGTCATATTTAAAAATTTTGTTCCACAGTCGTAACCAATTATGGCTATTGCAGATTTCCATAATATTGACATTATTAAAATTTGTAACATTTCCATTTTCCTGTAACAATCAAAATTATATTATAGTATATAATCTGGGTCTTTTTCCCTATTTTTATTTTTTATTTTCTTCTTCGTTTGTTTGCTAGCTTCGGATAATGAAATGTGTGGTTTCTTCAATCGATTTGGATGAACGATTTTAGCTTTATTTTTAATTTGTATTTTTACATTTCCGTTTGGAAAAACTTCTAAAATTTCATAAGGTCCATCATAATGATCTCCTGATTTATTTGGTTTTGGTCCTTTGGAGAGAAAAACATTATCTCCTTTTTGTAATTTTATTGGTATTATTTTTTTATCATAATATTTTTTCGATTTAACCTTTGAATTTACCAAATGTTCATATGCGAGTGTTCTGATATCTGTCAATCTTTTTACTAAATCAGATATATAATTGTCATATGTGGGAATGCGATCCAAATCATGCAATGGTTCATTCGTCGGTACCCGAGCAATTTTTCCATATACTAATTCATACGGAGTATATCTCGTACCTTCGTGAACACATGTGTTATATGAGAAGGTGGCTAATTCGAGCCAATCATCCCATTCTTTTTCGTTATCTGTACATTGTTTTAAATATTCTCCCAATGTATGGTGGGACCGTTCCGATGATCCATTTGATTGTGGCCTAAATGCCGTAGTTTGTATTTTCTTTATTTTGAAACGTTTTGTTATTCGTTGCATGAATGCACTAATAAAATTTCGACCCTGATCAGTTAATAATGCTTTTGGCGCACCGAAAATACAAATGAATTGTTTTATGAATGCATCAGCTACTGTAATAGCTGTCATATTTTTCAACGGAATGGCAACACAAACTATCTTGAATAGTTAGTATATATTCGTTTTCTTTACTTGTTTTTGGTAATGGACCAACAATATCCATCGCAATTTTTTCAAATACTGTTTCTGGAGTGTCAGCTATTATTATCGGCTGTTTTGTCTTTACTCTAACTAATTTTTTTAATTGACAATCCAAACATTGTTGAATTCGTCGTTGCACATCCTCTTTCAAATTTTCCCAATAAAAATTATGTTTGATTCGATTGTACGTTTTCGATACCCCTTTGTGTCCACCCATTGGCGAATTATGAGATTCGAAAAATATTAAATCTCTTTCCTCAGTTGGAACATATCTAATTGTGCCAAGACAAATGATCACTTTAATTTTTTCACCTTCGAATATTGATTCTATCATTGTCATTATTTCTTCCCATGGAATATTTTCAATGTATTTTGAATAAGCAATTAAAACTGTATCAATGTTTTTTTCGTTCATAGTCATTTTTAATCGAACTAAACTTTTTGAAATATTTGATTTTATTTTAATCAACGATTCTCCTCTTGATTCTCGAATTACTAACCCAAAGTAAGATTTTTTATTTATTTTCCGATGACATGCACTACCCAAGCTAACGGCTTCTACGGGAGGCAGTCTATCCAATTTTTCTAATTTCTTGGAGCCCTCATCACATGGATGTCCGCTTCCGTCGACAAAATATGCCAAATTGTCTTTCCTAAACTCAAACATTTCTTTTGAAATCACTATGTTTGATTTTACTTTATTATTCATTTCCTTTTTTACTAACTTTTCCTTTAATGAATTTTCCGATTCGCAGTCTGACTCTATTGCCTCTTCAGAACTCGAATCATTCATTGGGAAATAATTATAATCCTCAGGATCACGAACATCCTCACTGGGTCCTTCCTTGTGTCCTGTTTTAATGGATTCATTTACCTTTGCCTCTATGGAGTCCAATACTCGTTTAGATGGCCTACCCCTTTTTTCCGAGGTTTCTCAATAGTATTTTTTTTCCTTTACTATATTTTTATTTTTCTTACTTTCACTTTTATTATTGAATTCATTTTCTCTTGGGTTTATTTCATTCGATTTATTTACTTTATCAATTATCTGTTGCATTTCAGAATCGAGAGAGTTTTCATTTTCTTTTTCTTTCCTCATTTGAGCACGAGTAGTAACGTTTACTACTTCAACTGGATTGCGTGATAAAGCATCCGCGTTTAAATTAACTTTTCCTGGTTTATATTTAACATCATATTCATATTCAGCTAATTTCAACCGCCATTTTAACACTCTGACATTTGCATCCTTTGCTGTTTGAAACCAAACTAACGATTTATGATCTGTGACCAATGTGAATTTATGTCCGTAAATATATGGTCTGAAATATTTAACTGCTTGCACAATCGCAGGTGCTTTTTTTCATATGTATCATATTTTAATTCTGCTCCTCGTAAGACTCTAGCGAAGTATGCTATCGGTTTATCCTTTCCGATTTCTCCTTGAGATAATACTGCGCCTATAGCGAATCCAGAGGCATCAGTAGTTATAATAAAAAGTTTCGAAAAGTCTGGATATTGTAATACTGGTGCAGTACATAAGGCTTCTTTTAAATTTTCAAAAGCATTTTGAGTTTCTTGAGACCATTCAGAATTTCTATCTTTTTCTAACAATTTTGTTAAGGGTTTTGCAATCTTCGAAAAGTTTTCAATAAATCTTCTATAATATTCCGTTAATCCGAGAAAAGCTGTGATATTTTTTTGTTTCTTAGGTACTGGAAATTTCTTTACAGCTTCTAATTGAGACGGGTCAGGTTTTAAACCATTTTCACTTATAATGTGCCCTAGATAATTTACTTCTGGACGTAAAAATTCGCATTTATCTGGTTGTAAATGTAAATTATCTCTACGCAATCTTTGCATCAAAGCATCTACTCTTTTTCCATGTTCTTCTAAATTTTTCGCAAAAACTATTATATCGTCTAAATAAACAAACATTGATATTCCTTGTAGACCGCTTAAAACAGTATCCATTAATCTTTGGAACGTTGCTGGAGCGTTTTTTAAACCAAATGGCATTCAGTTAAATTCCCAATGTCCTTGTTGTGTCGAAAAAGCGGTTTTGTGTTTATCTTTTGGTTCCATCTCAATTTGGTGATAACCAGACGCAAGATCGAATACAGAAAAATATTTTGAACCTCCTAATTGATCGAGTATATTGGTTATGTTAGGTAGCGGATAAGCATCTGTTATTGTGTTTTCATTTAATTCTCTCAAATCAATGACTACGCGCCATCTTTTATTCCCATTAGAATCTGGTTTTTTAGGTACGATCCATACTGGACTGTTATACGGAGACTCTGAAGGCTGAATAATGCCTGTGTCGAGTCCTTCCTCCATTTGTTCATTTATTTTCGATTTTAAATAAAATATGTACGCACGGTCATTTTGTACTTTGACTAAACATTCACCTGCATATACCCCTTTACAAATCTTTAATTTCCGGATATATCCTTCCGAAATTTCTGGATTTTTAACATAGGCAAAAAATGTCGTTTCGCTTCGTGGAGGAATGCACATTATGCCATTTTCAATGTTGTTTAATTGTTTAAATGGGTATTTTTCATAACCAATTTTAAATACTTTATTTTTATAATCAATTTTTGCCCCATGAGTTGCGAAGAATCGAGATCCAACGAGACCTGCGTGTGGAATTGTTATCTCATCTTTTATAATATGACACACAGTCTCTTTACCGAATAATTTTACTTTTAAACTGCCTAACGTTTTTACTGGAACATCTGCTATTCCATGCAGTTTGATTATTTCATCTGAATTTATTTCTGTGCTCTTGTTCACATATTTTGACTTAATTAAGTTGGGCGAAGCACCTGAATCAAGCATCATTACTACATCTTCATTTTTATCAGTTTTTCCTACGACTGTATACGGTAATTCATCAAAATTAACATCTATTTCGTATACTGGGATTCGTTGTTTGACTCCTGTTCCTGAATTGTGTTTACAGGGCGGCTTTGAGTATTGTCCCTCCTCGCGCCCGCTAAGTGAGACTTGTTCGAGTTTCCCTGATCGTATTTTAGCGCTTTTAATCTATAACACTGAGTGTCTTCATGTCCCGCTTTTTTACAAAAAGTGCGATATTTCTGTGTATTACTTAAAATATTTTGATCCGAATATTCTTTACTATTTGTTCGACACGCTTTAGCAGAGTGCCCAGGTCTTCCGCATATTTGACATTTAATATCTGTGACTTTATATTGGTTTCGCGTTTGACTATAGCAATTTTTTGCTGTATGACCTGGTTTGTTGCATAATTGATAGTTTTCTTTTGAAATTTTATCGTTTTCATTACATTGTTTTGCAAAATGTCCTGATTTTTTACAACGGAAACATACTATCTCTGAGTTTGACTGAACATTAGAATTGTTATTTCTACTAGGTTGAGTGTATGTTTTATTTTGAAAATTATTAATTGGATTTTTCTTTATATCGTTTCTTTCTGAATTGAAAAATTTCACTGGCGTATTCATTTTATAGTCCTGCTTTTGTTCCTCACTTGATTTTTCTTTATTTGGATCTCTGCGTAAATCTTTTCGCGCATTTAATTTTCCTTCAATTTCTATAGCTTTATTTAATGCTTCTATTACCGTATCGCATTCTGGCATACGTTGATCTATATCATTTTTTAAACCCTGTGAAAAACATTGTGCTACCAATGTGTCAATTTCGTCTTCAAATGTTTGTATTTGTTGGTCTGTTAATCCTGTTTTACTAGCAATGTGACTTTCAACTATTTCTCTTGCTTTTTTTCGTAAACTATTAACAAAGTCTACAACTGATTCATTATCTTTATGAAACATTCGTCCTAATTCTCCTTGCAATTGAACAGTTGTTTTTGTTGGAACATAAACCTTTTTTAAATCTTTTATTAATTCTTTAATTGTTGAATATGTCGTTTTATTTAAAGCATCTTTTACTTTTTGAGATAAGCGACTAACAAAAATTATTTTTGTTATATTTGATTCTGCAGCAGCTGGTAACATGTCTTTTGCTTCTGTGCAACTATTTATGAAATCTATTAAATCTTCGGCGATTCCCTCAAAATTTGGTACACAAACGAGTGCATCTTTTAATGAAATTGATTGATTTTGGCTTAATTCGTGAGTAGGCATGTTTGTTGAATTTATTGTTCTTTCTGTATTATTTTCAGTTTTTTCTACCGCGTTCAATTCCTTCACTAAAGTATTGTCTCTATTTTCGTCCCCTGAACTTTCGTCAGATGTTAATGTTTCAACGTTACGTGTAAAATCTCCTAGTCCTGAATCTATCGTTTGATCTATCGATTGACCAGTGAATTTAAAAGTTCTTTTCCTGATAGTTGGAAGTAACCCTTCTGAATTTGTTGTTTTACCAGAACTACGCAGTGAGTACTGTGGTTCTTCGTCTTTAGACAGTTTTCTTTTATCCGACATTTATTATCATTTCCAGCAGTTATAAGCGTATTCCTCAATGAAAGACCTGTTTTCCGCAAGTCGAGCTTCCAATAAAATGGTAGCAGCGGTCGGACGAGCCCCCAATGAAATGTGACGTCGGTTGACGAGCCCAAAATGAAATGGGACGTCAAAACGCACTCAAGGTTGAGAAACCTTGTAAAAATGGTCGTTCCCTTTTTGCCCTAGCCTCTCGGCCAATAGACTGGATCGGGATCTTTAATTGAGGAGTGCAAATAAATGTGGAAACGTCGTGTTGGATTTTATCTGACTCAAAGAGTCTGTATTTTAGAAAACAAATTAATGATATTACAAATAAAACAAATAATGGACTTACAGTTTGATAACGATGAAGACGGCAGAACGAAATCGGTCAGTCGAAAGGGTGAAAATCTTCGTTGACCTCGCAGTTCCTCGAAATAACTTCAATAATTCTTAATTCGTCTTTGACTTAATACTTTTCAGTTTCAACTTTAAACTTTGAATATTTTCTCTATTAATTTCAATTTTTCTATTACTTTAATCTTTTCTTATTTCTTTGAGTTTATTTAATTTCGGTCTCTTCTTTATTATTTGGACTCGGTACTTTTCTTTTGACTCTGCAACTTTCTGACTCTACTATTCACTTCTCTGTTCTGACTCGTCTCTGCTCTTAACTGACTTCTGCTTTCTGATTCACTTCTGCTTTTTCTGCTCTCAACTGACTTCTGCCTGGATTTTCCTTTTGCGCGTCTTTTTGATCATTTCGGTTTATAGGCGTTCCGAAATTTTAAGTCGTAGAAAGGTTCAACCAATGATGGTCCATTTTCATCTTGATTTTCCCTTTTCTTAAACTAAAGGGCCTGATGCTTCGGGAGCGCACACTTCCCTCCACATAGGTTATCCTATCTTTGTCGCGTAGGTGGGTTTCGCCCCTCCCCGACGGACAAAGATGTTGCTTAGGGAAGGCCCATCTTCCCTCCACAACTTACGTCTTATGCGTATTATCGAATACAATATTTTATTTATAATATTATTCAATATTTGTCAAATTGTTGTTATTTCAAACGTATTAGCATTTGTTTTGCGATTTACCTCATATGTCTCTTAATGGCAAACTTATTTAATAGTGTTACATATATTTTCTTTTCATGTCGTCCGTTTCGATTGTTATAATTATTCCAAATGAATTTTATATTATTTTCATTGTTATTTTGTTTCCTCATTACTATTTATCAATTATTAATTTATTTATTTTAACATTGAGATTTCATTTGTCTGTTTAAATTGTTTATTGTTAAAAGAAAAATATTTCAATGTTGAGAATATTTGAAAAGTGTTTCGTTCTGTTTGAAGAGCAGCTGCATAAAGTTTTATGATCGTGGAAATATTTGAGATTTGGTTTTCTTGGAATTTTGGTACTTAAAAATGTTCATGTTCCCCATCTACCCATGGCGTCTACGAGTCGCCAGATAAATGGTCCTCGAAAGGTTGCGGCATCTCATATTACTCCCTTTCGTAGGAATGCATTTTCTAATCTTCATGCGTTTCCGCTTTCGGTCCGTTGATATTTTTTTGAACACGTGTTTTTTTTTAGAAAAACAGACTCGTGAGAAGTTTACATATAGAAAATGTTTATAAGAGTCTAGACGTTTGCTCTTGTAACGATATCTAAAGAATTTCTCGAAGAGAGAAAAAAAAAAGAAATACGGAGTTTCAACGGACGTCACAGCTGCAAAACCTATCATTTTCCGATGAACGCCGTATTTTTTATCGAAAATTTGAGAAAATTTCCTTCAAAAATCACCCGCGACCCGTCCAATTATCTTTACGGGGGGTGAAATAAAAGGGGGTGGCCACCCTTAACATGTCACCCTGTATATTAAAAAATTAGAAAACCATGAGCAAGGTACTCGACGACTGCAGAGGACTCTTCATACTTTCGAACTCAACATTCAAGGCTGCGCGCTTGAATTGGAACAAAGCATTCGGGATGAGCCGGAATAAAGAGATATTTGTGAGCATATTGACCATTGATAACGTGTGCATCATGTAATTTCGTATTGTTAAACAATTTTTTATTCCTCAGAAAAAAATTATCGTCTCGTCGATAGGAGGTAGCGATTCGGTAAAGCAGGCTTTAAATCTAGTTATGCCACAGATAATGACGAAAAGCGTCCAGTTAAAATTCAGTGGTTGTGGGAGGAAGAGTAAATCATACGCATCGAAACGTCCGTTCATAACGACGAGTACTTTCAATGTCATTCGAGGTACGTAGTGGAGGTGCATTTGCTGATAAAAACAAACGAAGCTAAATATTTTTGTGATTACAAAATTTCTAAATGAAGTGTTTTTCTTTCACAGAATTTCTTCAGAAACGATTTGGAAATGAAGCGGACTTAAAAATAATAGTTTCCCAAGTGAGCAGATGGTTATCTGGAGCTGGCGATCGCGAAGGGGGTCGAGTAATTCGTGCTACTCAAGCCGCTTAAAATACAAAAATATCCATACTTTTCGATCTGGTCATCTAGCCATCAGTATTAGCTCGTGTATACTTCGTACAGTCAACTTCAAGATTGCGATATACAGGGGTGTGTGTGTGTGTGTGTTCAATAAATTCAATAAATATATGGATACATATTGAAAAAAAAAGAATTGTTTCTTTTATACGTACGATAATTTTGAATATTGAGGCAGATTGAATATGTGTGTAGGTAGGTGTAGGTGTATATTAGAGATCAATTTTGGCCCGGAATTGGTTATACGATGTAAAACCAAATCAACTGTGGAGTGATAGGGTGGGTCCTGTCATTGGTAAGCATTTGCGGGCTAAGGTTGGCATTTGTACAAGGCCAACGTTGGTAAGCATTATCGGAATGCTATCCGATCCGATATGAACGATAATGCTTACCAACGTTCGCCCCGTACAAATGCCAACGTTGGCCCGCAAATGCTTACCAATTAAAGGGCTCACCCTATCACTCCACAGTTGGTCCAACTATGGCCCTATTGTAATGCCAAATATTGGGCAAATAAACGATTATACTGGTGCGACTCCGTACCGATCTTGGGCTTTTCAGTCAGTTTTTCATAGGAATACGCTAATAATTGCGTAAGAACACCAGTGCAACATTATTCTTTGAATATTTACAACTTGTAACTGAAAATGTCCATTAACACAGATGTTTTCTAGTCGGTTAGTATTTGAATCCTAACATTAACTTTCAAAGAGCAGCGTGCAAATCAACTTTTCAGTTAGAAAGCCTTCCTCCAACAGATGCTGCTGATAAACAGCACATATTTCGCTCGTATTATCAAATACAATTGTGGTTGGGTAATATTCTAGATGCCACGCGATGGGGGTGGAAAAGAACAGACAATGGTTTGCAGCCTGGTTACTCAACCGAAAAGCTTTTACCTGAGGATATGTTAAGACAAATTAGCTGTCGATGCACAAAAGGGTGCAAGAGAGCTAGGTGTGGTTGTAGCAAACATGGATTGCAATGCACGAGCCTTTGTAATAGTTGCCATGGTGAAACATGCACGAACGTTGAAAAAAAATGTGTTGAAATCAGATATTGATCAAGAATTTTCGGACGAGCATAGTATCTTTATTGATGAATCAAATGTTCCGGTACAAAGCTACAGTTCGAATGATTCTGGCGAATGTGTGCTTGACAGTGAAAATTATGAGGATGAGAGCGATGCCAGCGAAATTGGATATCCTATCACAAATAAGCGACCAAGATTGTAATAGGAGTATACAAATGCTTCAAATGTATGTATAGTAAGGACATGTAAATATTTAAAAATGTAAAATAAATTTTTTGATTAGAATGAATATACATTTATATTTATTCAATCTTTCAACGAAATAATCCTATTTCAAGTCAACATTTATTTCCTATTGCTACGTCCCAGCTCTCACGCTCGAACTCTTTTTTTTAGCCCCCATTAAAAAACACGCAATACCCACAGTAGGTACTTGCAGGGCACGCGTCTATTGGTATCTTCTTTCGGCGAAGCATATGTAGTCACTAAGTGCACCCAAATTTACGACAAGTCGTAAAATACCCCTCGTTCAAAAACTCACGGCACGTGTAACGTCCTACTTTTCACTATTAGACTCTTCTTAATAGAAAAACCACTGCATACAAATTCTTTTATTAATTTGGTAGCAAACTTCCTCTGAGATTGACAGTGGACACTTCCTCGAAAAGTCGTAAAAGTTAAAATAGGGCACGGGAAAAACTCTTCAAGTGTTTTCCCACAGCAAACATCTTTTCCTCCTTTTATAATTATCTTTTGATACATGCACGCAGTACGACATAAACTTTATAACGTACTGCCTTTTATTTTTGAACTACGATAACCCCTACCCAAAGTAACGAATGCTCGAAATCAAAAAGCAAACACCCGGAAGCCAAAAATGGGTTAACGACTGCGAGACGCAATGCGTGCGTCTATGCACCACTGTTATAAAAAACTCTGTAAACGAAACCTCTATGTACAAACTTTAAATAACAACTTTGTAACATTTAAAAATAGGGAGACCTCCTCCCATACCAAATCTGACCTACATCTTATAGCGTATGGATACGTTTTTGTTAATTCGTGGGAGACGCGAATCATCTCCCACTACCTCGATCAAAACTTACTATATAAACTCTGTTCAGTTCTATTTTACTTGCTCACTTCGATAAAAAGTTTACTCTGTTCACGTCGTCGTAACGTCCGTTACAATCCAGACAAAATTTACTTTGAAATTATCCGGACTTCGACCGAATTATTAAAACTCGATTGACGAGACTGAGATCTCTCAATCCGCGATAATCCGAACTATTATCGACAAACTATACATTGTACCGAACTTGTAAAACAATAGTGATTGAAATATTAAATAAAACTCTGTTAATTTGTTAAATCGGCTAATATTTTATTCGGGAAATTACTCAAAGATTTCTCCGATCTAAAAACTTCCAAAACATCTCCGAAGAGTATCGGGTATAAAAACCCACATTGATAATAAATTTGTATTTCGCGAGTCGCGGACCAACCAGCAGACTCTCCGGCGAAAGATATTCAAATCTTCGCGCTCCAAATCCGGTGGTCACAAAACTCGTTCTCGATCCCTCTCTCGGGACGTAACACTATGTCACGACGTTATTAACCTTCCAAAAAATCTATTTATTCACTAAATTTGCAGCGTAAAAATTGAATTATTTGTGATTTGGGGGATTTCCGATGACAATCCGGGAAAGCCATAGTGATATTCGATCATATCTCGATGCACTAGTACAAATTTAAAAAAAAATAATCAAAATCCGTCCAGTAGTTCCCGAGATACAGACAGGGAGGTCAGTTTGAACCTTTGAAATCACTTTTCGCGCGATCGAATCGACGGCCGCGTAGCGCTGGGTCGCTCTCTCCGGCTTCCCCCTCCACGCGGCGCGTCGAACGGTCCCGGAAGAACCTCCACTTCCCCCATCAATAAATACGATAAATAATTGTGGAAAACAAATTCTGCTGGTTCCTATGGATAATATGACTCTTCCTCTGTGCAGTCGTCGAGGTCTCGTTGCTTCATATAAATAAACAAAAAGAGGGGGAATTAAAAAAAAAGTGTTATCTCGGCTCCTAAGTATCGTGGAACAAAAGTCAGGTTGACAAAATTAGTAGAAAAATAGCAGCTTTCCGCTGCATTTTGTCGCATTTTGATACATCCATTTTTTCCTCATCGTTTTTTAGTTTGAATAACATTGTTTTTTTGACGGCATTTTTGAAGGTCTTAAATTGTAAAAATTGATTTTCCAAAAATGATAAGTTGTAGTTCAACTCTTTGACTATCCAAAACCGTTTCGTTCATTGCTCTACGATTATCCATAGGGCAAGAAATAACTTTTCTACTAGTTGAAAGCTACCCAAATCCATAATTGCAACTCCCCAAATGCATTTCAACATTTTTAAATAACGTAATGGAAAAAACGCTTTTTTTAAATTTCCGAGCGCAATAGTTAACCAACAAATTGGAATATCGATATCTGGCTGACGCTAGTAGATAATTTTTTAAATTATCTACAACTTTCAATTTAACTTTTTTTCGATCCGACCAATAGTTTTAATTATATAAGCAAAACCAAACAAAATCACTGATTTCCGGCATTCAACCGCTAATTGTTGCTAAACGCACGGACAGAATCTGGCGCAAACTTTAGGGGATAATAAGGACACCTGTTTCTGCCGGAATCCACAGCTACTTTTCGGGTAGGCGAAAATTTTACGAAAAAAGTTTATTTGATTGGACTATACGTATAACCATTTTCCACGGTATTCTAACGCAATTATTAGCGTATTCCCATGAAAAACTGAGCGATAGGTCCAAGATCGGTACGGAGTCGCACCAGTATAATCGTTTATTTGCCCAATATTTGGCATGACAATAGGGCCATAGTTGGACCAACTGTGGAGTGATAGGGTGGGCCCTTTAATTGGTAAGCATTTGCAGGCCAACGTTAGCATTTGTACGGGGCGAACATTGGTAAGCATTATCGGAATGCTATCCGATCCGATATGAACGATAATGCTTACCAACGTTGGTAAGCATTATCGTTCATATTGTCGTGCCCTATTGTCATGCCAAATATTGGGCAAATAAACGATTATACTGGTGCGACTCCGTACCGACCTTGGACCTTTCGCTCAGTTTTTCATGGGAATACGCTAATAATTGCGTTAGAACACCGTGGAAAATGGTTATACGTATAGTCCAATCAAATAAACTTTTTTCGTAAAATTTTCGCCTACCCGAAAAGTAGCTGTGGATTCCGGCAGAAACATGTGTCCTTATTATCAACTAATGTTTGCGCCAGATTCTGTCCGTGCGTTTAGCAACAATTAGCGGTTGAATGCCGGAAATCAGTGATTTTGTTTGTTTTTTGCTTATATAATGAAAACTATTGATCGGATCGAAAAAAAGTTAAATTGAAAGTTGTAGATAATTTAAAAATCTATCGATTAGCGTCAGCCAAATATCGATATTCCAATTTGTTGCTTAACTATTGCGTTCGGAAATTTAAAAATAGCGTTTTTTCCATTACGTTATTTAAAAATGTTAAAATGCATTTGGGGAGTTGCAATTATGGATTTGGGTAGCTTTCAACTAGTAGAAAAGTTATTTCTTGCCCTATGGATAATCGTAGAGCAATGAACGAAACGGTTTTGGATAGTTAAAGAGTTGAACTACAACTTATCATTTTTCGAAAATCGATTTTTGCAATTTAAGACCTTCAAAAATGCCGTCAAAAAAACAGCGTTATTCAAACTAAAAAACGATGAGGAAAAAATGGTCGTATCAAAATGCGACAAAATGCATTGGAAAGCTGCTATTTTTCTACGAATTATTTTGTCAACCTGACTTTTGTTCCACGATACTTAGGAGCCGAGATGACACTTTTTTTTAATTCCCCCTCCTTTTGTTTATTTATATTGTGACAGGAAAGTCGAAACTCACCCTCGACGTGGTCACTTGCCTACGTATCTGTAGGGCCGAGAATACCTTTGAAAACGATTCCGCTATACGCGAGTACGAATTGTCGATATGTAAGGTATTTATGATCGTTATCCATAAATTAAATATCGACTATCGATCTTCACGTCTAAGGGCAGACGCGCGTGCGCTAATTTGTCAACTAGGAAGGGCATAGAGACCCAAAAGAGGGGATATAACCCGAGGGTCTAGCGTATCGCGTACGAAGAATTAATAAGGACTCCTTATCGATATCTTGTTTCGTCAGGACGTCACCTGTGACTCCTTGTTCAGGCCCCGTCTGTATAGTCTGTATTGTCTAATTTGCGTCTTGGCCCTCGAACATAATTGCGTCCTACGAGTTAATATTTTGTCAAGCTTAACCTCGACGTTTCGAATGTTATAAGTGATGTTACTTCGACGATCCGACGAGATGATTGGCGTCCGCCGGACGAGTTGAGAAGCAAAAGAAAGATTCTCAAATATATCACATAAGTGTTGAATAAAATTGTATTTCTCTGTTCAGACGTGCAATTTCCGATTCTTGCAACTTTGGGTCCCCAACTGTTCCCTCCTTGCGAGAAAGTGTCTCACGGGTAAATGGAGTTGATTATTGAAAAGTATTGAGTTGATAGCCTCATACAAAGCTATCTGGCGCCCAACAGAATTTATTCTTGATGAGAACAATTAATATATCATTACGTTGCCAAACTAGAGCCCTACCAGCCACTGACCCAGGCCGCGGTAGGTGAAGGGATTTTGTAATTTCAATCAGAAAATAGTTCCTGTCTCAATATGAAGCAACGAGACCTCGACGACTGCACAGAGGAAGAGTCATATTATCCATAGGAACCAGCAGAATTTGTTTTCCACAATTATTTATCGTATTTATTGATGGGGGAAGTGGAGGTTCTTCCGGGACCGTTCGACGCGCCGCGTGGAGGGGGAAGCCGGAGAGAGCGACCCAGCGCTACGCGGCCGTCGATTCGATCGCGCGAAAAGTGATTTCAAAGGTTCAAACTGACCTCCCTGTCTGTATCTCGGGAACTACTGGACGGATTTTGATTATTTTTTTTTAAATTTGTACTAGTGCATCGAGATATGATCGAATATCACTATGGCTTTCCCGGATTGTCATCGGAAATCCCCCAAATCACAAATAATTCAATTTTTACGCTGCAAATTTAGTGAATAAATAGATTTTTTGGAAGGTTAATAACGTCGTGACATAGGAAATGAATGTTGACTTGAAATAGGATTATTTCGTAGAAAGATTGAATAAATATAAATGTATATTCATTCTAATCAAAAAATTTATTTTACATTTTTAAATATTTACATGTCCTTACTATACATACATTTGAAGCATTTGTATACTCCTATTACAATCTTGGTCGCTTATTTGTGATAGGATATTCAATTTCGCTGGCATCGCTCTCATCCTCATCATTTTCACTGTCAAGCACACATTCGCCAGAATCATTCGAACTGTAGCTTTGTACCGGAACATTTGATTCATCAATAAAGATATTATGCTCGTCCGAAAATTCTTGATCAATATCTGATTTCAACACATTTTTTTTCAACGTTCGTGCATGTTTCACCATGGCAACTATTACAAAGGCTCGTGCATTGCAATCCATGTTTGCTACAACCACACCTAGCTCTCTTGCACCCTTTTGTGCATCGACAACTAATTTGTCTTAACATATCCTCAGGTAAAAGCTTTTCGGTTGAGTAACCAGGCTGCAAACCATTGTCTGTTCTTTTCCACCCCCATCGCGTGGCATCTAGAATATTACCCAACCACAATTGTATTTGATAATACGAGCGAAATATGTGCTGTTTAGCAGCAGCATCTGTTGGAGGAAGGCTTTCTAACTCAAAAGTTGATTTGCACGCTGCTCTTTAAAAGTAAATGTTAGGATTCAAATACTAACCGACCAGAAAACATCTGTGTTAATGGACATTTTCAGTTACAAGTTGTTAATATTCAAAGAATAATGTTGCACATAAGTGGACCAAATATTGAATAACATTCATATATCCAAATTTGTAAAAATATCAATTGGTACGGAGATGTTTATTATGAGCCGTCCTTTATTCATATTCGAATATCAAAATAAACTTGCTTTCTCCATCTAAGGTAACATTTGACATCGTATTATCAGAGTAAAATTTGAAAGGAACGAATAATTTACTAAATTTGCAGCGTAAACATTGAATTATTTGTGATTTGAGCGATTTCCCATAACAATCTGAGAAAGCCATAGTGATATTCGATCATATCTCGATGCACTAGTACAAATTAGAAAAAAATCAAAATCCGTCCAGTAATTTCCGAGATACAGACAGCGAGGTCAGTTTGAACCTTTGAAATCACTTTTCGCGCGATCGAATCGACGGCCGCGTAGCGCTGGGTTGCTCTCTCCGGCTTCCCCCTCCACGCGGCGTGTCGAACGGTCCCGGAAGAACCTCCACTTCCCCCATCAATAAATACGATAAATAATTGTGGAAAACAAATTCTGCTGGTTCCTATGGATAATATGACTCTTCCTCTGTGCAGTCGTCGAGGTCTCGTTGCTTCATATAAATAAACAAAGGGAGGGGGAATTTAAAAAAAAAGTGTCATCTCGGCTCCTAATTATCGTGGAACAAAAGTCAGGTTGGCAAAATTCGTCGAAAAATGGCAGCTTTCCAATGCATTTTGTCGCATTTTTATACGACAATTTTTTCCTCATTGTTTTTTAGTTTGAATAACGTTGTTTTTTGACGGCATTTTTGAAGGTCTCAAATTGCAAAAATCGATTTTCCAAAAATGATAAGTTGTAGTTCAACTCTTTGATTATCCAAAACCGTTTCGTTCATTGCTCTACGATTATCCATAGGGCAAGAAATAACAATCTAGCGGGACACTTTTTTAGTTGCAAATTATAGTGTTGCTAAACTATCAACTTTTTTTCAGCCAAATTGAAACTGTAGTTTCTACCAGTTGAAAGCTTCCCAAATCCACAAATGCAACTCCCCAAATGCATTCTCACATTTTGAAATAAAATAATGGAAAAGACGCTTTTTTTAGTTTCCGCGCGCAATAGTTGAGCAACAAATTGGAACATCGATATCTGGCTAACGCTAATCGATAGATTTTTTAATTACCTACAACTTTCAATTTAACTTTTTTTCGATCCGACCACTAGTAATTCTTCAATGGTTGATACAATTTCGTTCGAATAAGACAAGTTGCCGGCTGGTTGAGAGGCTACGAGTAAACGTAAACGATCGACCAATTCATTAGAATCATCCCAATAAACATAATCAAATTTGGTATTTTTTTCAGCCACTTTATGGATACCTCCGCCAATATGTTTTCTCGATGCAATTTTTGCAATATACGTTTTGAATTTATAATTATTGTCCCTTCGCGTCGCTTCACCGGCTTTGTAAAATCTTGCATGAGCGTTCGTTGTAATTACGATATCTTCATAATTTTTTACATCATCCTCCGTGATAGGCTCGACGTCGGGAATTTTTTTGAACAATAGCTCGATTAATCCGATAGTTTTTGCATACTCTCGATCTCTCACGCGAATCTTCGGTGAAACAAAGTTTACCGATAAATCACCAATTTTTAGTTTGACATTAGTGAGAAGTCGAACACCGTAAAAAACATCGAAATTCGTTTTTCGATTTGTTTGTAATAACACGATAGATACGTTGATTAATTGATCAACGTTGCGGATCGATGTGTCATCATCATCACGCTCATCCATACTCGTATCATATGTTGATTTGAAGAAGACATCATCATAAGACGTATCAGTTTTTTTAACATCTTCCTTTCCAAACGAATCATCATGTTCTTTCTTAACTTTTTCTTTTTTTACTTCCTCTTTGATTGGATGGTCCACATTCCGTATTAACATTTTCATCGGTGTGACTATAGGTTTAAAAACGTCCTGCCTCATGAGTTCAGCATCAACCTCGCTGCTTTTCATCATACGATGTTTTTTTTCTGATCGCTTCGCTTGCTCGCACAAGCTGATGCAACACATCTTGCTCTTTTTTATGCTCCATGTTGTCGCTATAGCGACACTGATGATACTGCTGTTTGTCACAGACAATGAAGTCATTTAATGGTGAGAAAAACATTAAAACCCTATCGGTATCTACCCTTGTGTTGTGTGCTGGAATCTTCCATCACACAATGGTTAATAAACTGTTAAGGCCGTTCAACTGCAGAGGCCGTTCAACTGCCTTAGGTAGGCAAAATAAGTAGGCAATATTGAGCAATTACATTGCATTGTTCAATATTGCAAAAGGCTAATACGAATTGCTAAAATAAAGTAGGCATTATTGGGCAATTACACTGTCAGCGTGATTGCATTACCCAATATTGCAAAAGCCGACACAAATTATTCACCGGAGCAGCCAAAAGATCCATTGAGGATCAGGCAGTCCGGGTTTGGGCGTCGACGAGTTTGGTCCTAAGGCGAAACCACCTTGTATTAATCATTTTGGACCAACCTAGTCGAATAAATCTAAGATATTTTTGGTAAAGATTGAGCTGGAGTTTCACTCGTTTGGTAAAATCCCAGAACCTAGATCCCTTTTTCGCGATAAATCCTTGTTAGAGCTCCTTCTTCTCTCGCGGGGTGGGAATAGAAACTCAGCGTTTGGCCGGCCAGCGATAAGCACACAATTTATTAAATAAGTACATGCAATAAGCAGTGACAAAGAAAAAGCACAATAGCAAATATTACAGCAAACAGAACGACAATACTCCGTTTCGCGGTACCCTCGCGTTATCGGCTCCGCACGCGCGCGCTCCCCAGACTCGTCTCTCTCTCTATCTATCGAGGTGTCGCACACCTCCTCTTCCCTCATGCCTCTCGCGGCTCTCGCTCCCGCTCTCGCGCGTTGACTACGTGGCACTCTCGTATACGATGTCCTCTCACATTTTCGCGCGAACGAATTTGAGTGTGACACAAGTCGTTAACACTCGGCCACGCTATGGCGAGCTCGTCCTCGAGTGAGGTGATGACACTCATCTAGGTTTCCCAGGGCAGGTCTTACATCGTGTCGCGGATCCGTCCACTAGCTTCCTTGCGATTCAGCCGCTGGGAGCGGCGTACTCCGGGCATCGCCCGCTCAGCAGGTTCACTCCCATCGGTGCACCCACGGCGCTTGCATTCGCGCTCATGCTCAGCATTCTCATCGGTCGGGGGTCCCTTTATTACATTTTCGCGTTTCGTGGTGACCCTTCTCGCTTCGCAATCACTGGCTACCTCGCTTCCACTTGCATTATCGAACTCTTCATCGTCAGACTCGGTGTTATCAGCTGTCCATAGTTTTAACTGACTCGCGTGGGCTGTCGAGGAATAACGTCGCCCTCGCGTTCGATCGTTCAAAGCGCTGACGAGATAAGTGTCGCCAGGTAGCTTCTTCATCACGACTAGCGGTTCGCGGTACCTCTCGCGGAGTTTCGTGGACTCTCCCGTTGCAGTAATGGCGGCTTTCATATACACGACGCTTCCGATCTCGAAGTCGGCGTTTTGTAAGCGATGCTTGTCGTAACGTTGTTCCATCTTTGCCTGCTTGATCTCAATTTGCGCACGCGCATCTGCTCGCAGGACGCTCGGGTCGTGATACATCGTTTCGTCGTCACGCGTCCATTTTCGAGCTTCACCTTCATCAGGCTGCGGAACGTACCCATACACGAGCTCAAACGGACTCTTCTCGGTGCTCGCGTTTCGCATTTCGTTGAGATCGTTTTGTACCTTTCGGACATGTTTGTCCCAATCCTTCCCGTCATTATCACCCAGGTTGCTTTGGATCGCGGGGATAAGCGTCGCGTTTAAGCGTTCGACTTGACCGTTGGCTTGAGGGTGTCGCGGCTTATTCAAGGTATTGCGAATTCCATGTCGTCCATAAAAATCCCCAAACGCGCGCGACGTAAAACACGTTCCTCGGTCGGAGATGAGTCTCGTCGGCGCGCCATACTCGCGGACGAACTCCTCGAGCACCCGCACGACGTTGGCGGCAGACGTATTTCTAACCGCGCGCACGATCGAGAATTTTGTCAGGTTATCGACGACGGCGAATACGTATTTGTTCCCTCGTGAACTAGTGATAAACAGGCCTAGATGATCCACATGGATAATGGCGAAAGGCCGATGCCCCGGCGGAATAGGGTGTAGTACTCCGGCTTGTTTCCCGGGTTTTGATTTGGTTGCAACGCACGATAAGCACGCCCGTATGCGACGCTTCACATACGCCTTCATGCGCGGAAAATAGTAGTGCGCACCGATACGCGATACCGTACGATCCACGCCCTGATGGCTCTTCAAGTCATGAAAACGGACAACCAAGCTTTTTCTCATTGCACGCCGTACGACATACAGCAACCTTCCATCCTTACGCTTGTACAATACGCCATCTTCCAATACATAATCAGTGATACAGCTCGTCTCATACTTCGTTCGCTTATCTACGGGTTTCGAGAGGATATTCTTTTTCTCGCGTAATACATCGTCGCTATATTGATACATACGAACGGCTTCCTCGTCGTTCGTGATTGACATTACGGAGTTTCGCTCACACTCTCTGTCGCTACCTACCGGTGACCGACTCAACGCATCTACATGCGCCATTTTCGTACCCGGTCGATGCACAATACGAAAGTCGTATTCGCTAAGTAAGTCGTTCCACCTAATCATCTGTGGATTCATTGTCTTTTGGGTACTCAGATGACATAACGCCTGACAGTCGGTCACGATCGTGAACGGTATGTTTGCCAGCATACATCGCAGGCGTGACACTGCCCACACAATCGCTAATAACTCGAGCTTACTGCTGGGATAATTCCGTTCTGGCTCGCTGGTTCGTCGGCTAACCGCGTATACTAATCGAAATATCCCGTTTATGTCCTTTTGCATCAGCATCGCAGCCAATCCGCTCGCGCTCGCATCCGTATGGAGCTCTGTCTCCGCTCGCGGATCGAACGTCTGCAGTACAGGCTCTTCTGTGAGTCGTGTCTTTAACGTTTCGAACGCCCGTTGTTGGTTTACGCCCCATTCGAATTTCGCGTTCGATCGTAGCAAATGACCCTAGCGGAATTGAAATCATGAAATGTATACTGAATTTATCAAGTAATATTCCGGTAACTTGACGTCAAAATATCTGAACGATGCCCATATTTTTGGTATATTTGTGCATTTTTCATACTTGGTTTATACTCTATCCATGCCGTAATTATACGGAAAAAGTGCGTATCATTGAAGAAAAATTGCTGAAAAAAAAGAAAAAACATAAAATAAGTTTACTCAAAATCGATTTAAAATCACCGTATATTATACAATTATTGAATTGATATGTACGATTAGACTGAAACATTAAAAAAATAGTTAAAAATAACAAAATATGATTTTGAAAAAAAAATTATATTGTTTAATCTTTGCAGGGGTCGTACATCGAATATTGGACAACATAAACATAAAAATATCCTTTTTATCTTATTTTTTTATAACAGCCAAATACTAGCACTTAAGAAGCTATATCCGTGCTTTTGGTGTCAGCGTAATGTATTGTATCAACCCTAATCGAACTGTAATTTAAGTACTTATCTTATTTTATGTGTATATGTAGAGATTAAAAAAAAATGGGCTTTTTATCGTACCAGGTACGTACTCAATGTTACTATGAAAAACGATTATAAATGTAAAGTAATTATTGTTAGACAGATTTCGATCTTCTGTTTCGAGCAACAGTGAACTCGTCAGTCTTCGCTTTTCTGCGAGCGCGATCGTTTTTTAAGAAATCTTGAATCCATTTTCTGATGTGTGTTTTCGGATTATGAACCCCTCGGCACTTCAGCTTTTGTGCATCTTGTAGTGCCAAACACAAATCTATCAGATCTGTGTATTCAGTTGATGTAATGATCCGTCCAAACAACTGTTTCTTGTTTTTTCTAGTGATTAAATTGTTTCGCTCTCTCGAACTCCAATAAGCACGCATCAAATGGTTCGCACGCATTCGCATTGTTTTTGCTGTTGCAGCATTCATTATACATTCGGCGTCAAGAGACATTTCGCAGATTGTAACCTTAAAAAAATCAATAATCGATTATAAAAAAGATAAAATATCCAAAATTATCTTAGAGATTGAAAATTATATTACTTTTCCATCGCTTTTTGGAGTAGATATGGCGTTTTTATGAGAGACTATATTTTTCTGTTGTTCAATAACGCTCTTGATGTCTCGTAAAACAACATTCCTCAATTCTGTCAGTTCATTGCGCAACATCTTCCGACTGATAGGTTGATTTTCGCTATTACTAGAAGCAGTCGACTCATGATCATCATGAGGGCTGGGCAATTGTCTTCCTCTCAATCTCTTCGACGGAGGTTTTATATTGTGGCTGTGAGATTTTCGGAAGTTGGGTCGTGATGGCCCGAGAGAAGACTGTGAGGACTCTCCAGAACTTTCCCGAAGTCGTTGTGGAGTATTTCTTGGCAAAACTGTGTTGAGCTTTAATGATCTCGATCGACTTGTACTTGGGTTCAGTCTGCTACGAGCAATCGAATCTCCCCCACTCGATGAGCTTGTAGCTGTCTTGCCTCTGGAATTATTTTCTGTTTCCGAAACATCGTTATTACTCGGTAATAATGAAGGCCTTGGAAATGAACGTTCGCGAATAGCAGAAAATGTTTCGTTGGTATCTCGATAATTTGTTCCCGCATCATCTGCATAGAAACTACCCTAATATCAAAAAATTAGTTTTCGTTATAAGCACAACCAAGAAATAATAGCTGTGTCAACTCGGCATTGAATATGTAATATATCAACGAATCGCTTGCTCTTGATCACCAAAATCTTCTGTACCAATATTTTCCCGATCTTTTAAAGTCCCCATGATCACTGAATCAATCTCATTTACTACAGCTTCAGGTTGTTTCGGATTTGATGATCCTGTAGTAAATATTTTAAGTATAGATTATAGGAAAATCATAGGATATAGATTATAGGAAAAGACAACTGTACAGTGTCTATCTATGAAAATACACGATGTGCAATCATTGTCGTACCTACTGCGCTCGTTTTTTTCGAAGATTTTTTTTTTTCCTGTCACAGGGGTTGAACTGAGGCGTTTTAGAATTCGAATCCGCTTTTTTGCAGGTGTTTTGCGTAACTTAATCAGAAATTGTTTTGTCTCTATAGATTAATAATTTTTTTAATTAGAAAAAATTGTATTTCAACAAAATAAGACATATTCAGGCAAAACCTTACCTCCGTAACAAACCATTTTTATTTCTATGATATTTTTTGCTACTTCCATGTACAGAGGTACATTAGACTGTACATCTTCCTTCGTGGCGGTAATTAATTCACCTGTTTCACGGGACATTATTTTGATGCTGGACAATGACAGTATGAGAGTACAATCGTTGCGGGTATCTATGACCATACACCAGTTACGTTTTTCCATATTGATGACCAGAACTTATGAAATAAAAAAAATATTATTCATTAGAGTACATTAGACACGGGGAAAGTTTTTTAATAAAATCTATCCTCGAATATTTTATACGATAAGTAACGCATTTTCGTCAAATTAGAGGTTAGGATTGTTCAAGGAACATTTTGTCGTTTTGAAATATTTTTTTCATCATTACTATATTGAAGTATTTTTTAGCTGACTTGAATTGACATATACACAATTATTTATTCTATTAATTTGGAATAACAGCCCGAGCAAAGTACATTTCCACTTTATTTGGCGGGAGAATCTCAACACATACTATACGTTTATTATTTTTATGATATATAGCTGAGTGTGCCCTAAGGAACGGGGAGATGCGCGCGCGCATTTTTAAATGTCATTCGCATCTGAATATAAATTATTTTGGTTCTCTTAATTATTTCTCAAATAATTAATTGTTTCAGTACATACTAGAGTTTGCGGGTTCATTGTTTTGTTGAAAATGTTATAAATTTAGATATGTATGATTTCGATGGCCAGATCAGGGTTTCGATTAGCACATTTAGGTATTTGATGGGACGCATGCGCTTTTGTATACTTTTAAACGCCACCAAGAGAAAACCTCACAGTTTAACACAACACAACACGATGTGCTGAATTGTGGTTAATCCGACAGAAATTCATTTTTCCTAACATCAAATTTGGAGTTGTCGTCAGTGTTGTGTAAAAGTGTATCACTGCTGTACATTGACAACCTGCTTTCATATTAATAATGTCGGAATATAATAGTAGGAAGAGAAAAAATTGGAATACAATCTACAAACATAACCTAAAAAAACTCAAGTAATATCGAAAATTATATCTTGACGACGTCACTTTCAAATTCCTGCCCAAGTCTACTCTTTACACTGAGGTTAGAAATACGGAAAGAAAAAAAATGCTTTTTTTTATTTTATATTATTTTACATACAGACTGAAAATATTTTAGGACTCGTCTGAACCTGACAATGAGCATATCAATGTCCGTATTTCTGAAAGTCCTAGAAGTCAATCAATGGATAATGATTGCGCTAAGTCGTTCCTGTTTGATACACCGACCGCGTACGTATTCCATAGATATTAATTCGATGTGAAAAATATGTGTTTTTTATTAAGTTTTTGTTTTCGACTTTAGAAATGAGGCAAATTTAAGCACATCAGCGGTAGACCGACCTAACGCGACACAACCCTCTCCAACTGGAATCGAGTCGGAAAATAATGAAGAACATGCAAGTGATACCCATCATTCGAAGTCTTCGGATTTCAATACTATTAATGCTAGAGATAATAGTTCTCAGAATTTGAGTAATGAGAGTAGTATTCGTGACAAAAGTTCTACCGAAACTACGAGTTTAAATAACGATGGTGTTGTGACCTGGAATGTAGTATTTCCTAACAACATTCAGCGACCTAGTAAAAACCCTTCAACCTGCTTCACAATGGAACAGGGCAACAGCGTTGCCCAAATAATTGCAATAACGCCTTATCAGCAATTGCAATAGTAGAACAGGGCCAAGAGGCCAACATTAAGCAACACCACACAAGTAGTCGCAATATTGCTTCTTTAGCAATATTGCAGAACAGAGAAGCAGGTCACCGTCACGATCAAATATCGCGACGCATCGAGGAATCGGGCAGTCTTGAGCTGGGCAAGGACGGGTTTGGTCCCACGGCAAATTAATCACTTTATAACCTAATCAGACCAAACTAGTCAATAAATATACAGTGTTTTTGGTAGCTATCGAGTTGGAGTTACACTCATTTGGAGAAGATCCCAAATCTCTACCCTGAATCCTGCGTCAATCCTGTAACGCCGAATTCCGGGACACAACATTGGTGGCAGCGGTGGGATCTCCACAACTCAAATTACCCCTTCATACTCCAAAAATTACTTATTTACACTCGTGTATCGCGAACGGAGTGACCGAGTCACCTCGCGTGTGAGAGTGCCTGCATCGACCGAGTCGAAAAATTACCCACGGAACGTGCTGCGACCGAGTCGAGCCACATTTAAGGTACCCCGGATCCCGAGGATCAACGGAAGGCCCAGCCAAATCAAGGACTCAACCAAGACAGCCGAAAGTACGCGAATCCTGAACAAAAACGTCACACGGATCATCATGCTACTTGCGAACATCTACCTGTAAGTGACGGAACAATTTTTATGTAAACCCTCCAAAGCCAGAGAATTCGTTTATGTCGGACGAAGAATTATATAACCGCTTATGCTTACGAGGCAACCGTCATATATCACGGTCTCTAGATTCATTTTTCGAGTCACGGATAGTGTACGAGCTGTCAGACGGCGACGAACAATCAAAAAAACGCAGACGCGAAACTAGCAGCGCGGAAAGTTTGTATCTATCACCGGAAACTCTCGCGAGACTCAAATTTCCGAAGCGAGTACGTTTTTCCAGTCCGCACGAATCTCGATCGGACGAAGACGAATCTTTCGATCCGGTAGAAACCGAGCGTGCGCGAGAAATAGATCCAAACGAGTTTTCCTTATTAAACATTGATAGGGACAGAATGCCGCGCGAAAGGGCACGAATGTCCATGAAGGACGCGAGAGATAGTCTTCCTGTCTTCGATGCTTCAGCACCAGAGTTTGTAGTCGATTTTATAGAGTCAATCGAGTACGCCGCTGCGGCGGTAGATCCCGAGGATCAACAGGAACTACTCGTCGCGATACAGAAATTAAAATTAAAAGGTCGTGCAGCAGCAGCCTTGCGACACAGAGCGATAGACTCCATAGACGATTTAAAACGTGAATTGCGAGTTTTATTCGAAAAACAACGCACAGTACCAGCCTTACAAGTAGAATTACACACTTGCCGTCAAAAAAGCGACGAAACAGTGCAAACCTATGCACAACGAATAGAGACAATTATGATGGAGCTAATTGCGAGCTGTACAGCAGAAGTAGACGATCGAATGACCGGAAAAGCAGCAGTTGAGCAATTACTGCGACAATTTACTCTAAATAATTTCGAACGAGGTCTACGTAAAGAGTACCAATTGCTAGTAAGATCGCGTGGATACACGAATCTCTACGACGCCGTAAGAGGAGCCGTAGAAGAGGAGAAAGGAGTCGAAGGCACACAGACCATCGCCAGAAAATTTTTACATGGCGGGGGACACAAAACACACCTTAATCACAGTTATCAACACAGCCAGCGTAGTCAAGGAACCTTTGAAGGAAGGAAATCGTGGGGAGGATATCAGTCCTCACACGCTCAACAAGGGCACACGTCAGCACACGGACGTCAAAGTCTACCTGCACAGACTAGAACCGTCTATCAAACGGATATCACGTGCAATTACTGCAAAAAGAAAGGACACCGATTCAAGGATTGTCGAAAACGACAAAGGGAGCAAAACGAGCCCCCACAAGGGCAACAACAGTCGAGTCAAGCTGGTCGAACCAGCCAGAGACCTTCGCATGACAAGGGCACCAATTCCGCAACAAAACGAACTATCAGTTCCCTCGCGGTGGGAATGCTTACCACGGCCGAGGTCAAAGGGCCTCAGGAAACCGTCGGAAAAACACAGGATCCCTCTCGACGTAAAACAATTGGGGACCTACTGTATGGCAAAACGGAAGCACGGAGTGTGAATACACCGGTAAGAATCTGCCAAGTCAGCACTCCTGGCCCAGCCGTTCACGCCAGTGACCTACATCTGCCGACGACTCAAGCGCGCGCGGGCCTGCTCACGTTACGCTGCGACACTGGGGCACAATGCAGCATCGTACGGATCAGCGAACTACGCGACGACACTCCGATCGAGGATGAAGTAATAGAACGTAATAGTAATAGGCGCTCCTCCTCGGTGTAGGAGGAGCGCCGTTACGCACGTTATGCAAAGCGGAACTGGAGATAAAAACTCCAGCGGTTCTCTTAACACACGAATTCCATGTGGTCAACAAAGACGTACCATTAGGAGTAGATGGACTGCTAGGAATGGATTTCATAGTGAAACACAAAGCCAACATACTGGGTGGCAAAGTATTCGAAATTTGTGGGAAAAAATTGCCTTTCGTACATGGTGCAAGGCAAGTCGAATTACCTTCACGATCCGAATTCTTACTATGGGCAAGAACGCCGGGAGAAGGTACCGGATATATAGAAAAACAAGAAATCCAGGCCGGAATAATAATCGGAGAAGGAGTAGTATCAATCGAGGCACACATCTGTCCAATAATGATCGTAAATACGCTCGACGAGGCGCATGTCATTACGCGACCTACGATCGAGTTAGAAAAGCTCGACTTATACGAGGTTAAGTCGAATGAGAAAAGCACGCAAAAAGAGATTTTCAAAATCTCACGCGAAGTCGAGAAAGAACGTTTGGAGAAAATCTGACTAGAGGTCAGAGGGGACTCGCATTTAAATCCGGAAGAGGAACAAAGTCTCCGCGAAATTTGCGAGGAATTCCCCGACGTCTTCCACCTAGAAGGCGAAAAACTGGGTTGTACCGACGCAGTCGAGCATCTGATCTCCTTAAAAACGGGAACCAAGCCGATCAAGGTGCGTCCGTACAGGTTACCAGAGGACCACCGGAAAGAGGTTCAAAAACAAGCGCAACAAATGTTAGAGGATGGAATTATCCGTCCCAGCGCGAGCCAATGGAACGCTCCGTTGCTCGTCGTGCCAAAAAAGGCAGATTCCGATGGCACAATTCGGAAAAGAGTCGTTGTCGATTTTCGCAAATTAAATCTAGCGACGGAAGGCGACTCTTATCCACTGCCTAATATCAACGAGATATTGGACCAGTTGGGAAAAACGAAATACTTTACAACCTTGGACCTCGCCTCAGGATTTCATCAAATCCCGATGGCAGAGGAGGATAAGGCGAAAACTGCTTTTTCCACACCAATGGGTCATTACGAGTATAACCGAATGCCGTTTGGATTAAAAAACGCACCTCCAACGTTTCAACGACTGATGGACGCAGTATTAACAGGAATACAAGGCATTAGGTGTTACGTATATCTCGACGACATCGTTATATACGGAACATCGCTCACGGAGCACAACGAACGCCTGAAAGAAGTACTGACAAAATTAAGATCAGCTAACCTTCGAATTCAGCCGCGAAAATGCAAATTTATGCGTAAAGAAACACAGTATCTCGGTCATATTATAACCGAAGTGGGAGTAAAACCGGATGAAAACAAAATATCAGCCGTAAAAAATTTTCCCGTACCAAAAAGGGTAAAAGATATTCAGTCATTCCTAGGATTGGCAGGATATTACCGTCGATTCATTAAAGATTTTGCAAAAATAGCAAGACCTTTGACAGATTGCACAAAAAAGGACATCAAATTCGAACGGACCAAGCAATGCGATCTCGCATTTGAGCGATTGAAAAAAGCACTAATTACAGCACCCATACTTCAATATCCAGATTTTACTAAAACATTTATCGTGACAACAGATGCTTCAGATAAAGCAATTGGCGCAATATTGTCACAAGGGAAAATCGGAGAAGATTTACCAATCTGTTACGCAAGCAGAACACTAAACAAAGCCGAAATAAATTATTCAACCACAGAAAAGGAATTATTAGCCATTGTATGGGCAGTTAACCAATTTCGACCATATATATATGGAACAAAATTCATAATCGTAACCGATCATAAACCATTGACCTGGTTATTTGGGGTCAAGAACCCAGGATCGAGGTTAATGAGGTGGAGAATAAAATTGGAAGAATACGATTACGACATACAATATAAAGCAGGAAAAATGAATACCAACGCAGATGCTTTGAGTCGCATTTATGCACTGACGAGAGCGAGAGCGCGCGAGAAAGAAATAGAGGAAAAAGACAGCATACAAAAACCACAAGAGGAAAAAGGACAGAGAGAACGCTCTCGCGCGGCCAGCGAGGCCCCTCGGGCCACAGAAGCGGCCTGGGGAAGCGCGGCGCCGGGGGAGAATCTCCACGCTACGCGCGAGCCGAGCAGCAATGCCTGCCATGAGAGCGAGGCAGATGGCTGCAGCATAGGCGCAACATGTCTCGAGAAACTCGAACCCGCCGAGCTTATGCATGAATATCATGATGCCCCCTTAGGTAGACACCAGGGCATTGCACGAACGATGCATCGGCTGAAAGAAAAATATGAGTGGCCAGGAATGAAGGAGGACGTCACCGCCCACATACGGCGTTGTGACAAATGCCAGAAAAATAAGGCGGGGAAAAACGCAAAGGTCCCGATGGTTAAGACAGACACACCAACACATGCATTCGAAAAATGTGCTGTCGATATCGTAGGACCTCTACCGATAACCGATAAAGGAAATAAATACATACTCACCTTTCAGGACTTATTATCATAATACAGCCTCGCTATACCTTTGCCAAATCAAGAAGTAAATACGGTAGCGAAGGCCCTTGCGACCGAAATAATATGCAAGTATGGCGCACCATCGGTAATCCTTTCGGACCAAGGCACAAATTTTCTGAGTGCAACTTTTAAAGGAGTATGCGAGTTATTTCCCATAGAAAAAATTCAAACTACAGCGTATCATCCTCAATCAAACGGAGCATTAGAGAGATCACACAGAACTCTCGCCGAATACCTAAAAAATTTTATCAGAGAGGATCAAAAGGATTGGGATGAGTGGTTACCATATGCGATGTTCACGTATAACACCACGCCCCACACGGTAACAAAAATCACACCGCATGAAATGATCTTCGGGGAGAAGGCGGAGCTTCCAACGGCTCTAAAACAGGCCCCGAGACTGACATATTCATATGAAGATTATGCGGCAGAACTAAGGGAACGCCTGCGGGCAGTATGGCAACGAGCCCGCGAGCAAGTGGAAGGGGCAAAAGACAAAGCGAAAGAACAATACGATCGCAAGACAACGGCGAAAGAATACCGTCCAGGCAACAGAGTTCTTCTCCAAGATGAATCATTAAGGAGGGGACGGTCGGCCAAACTCACACCCAAGTGGGTGGGGCCTTATACGGTCCGAAGCAGAGAGTCGAGCGAAACCTATATTATCGGCCGCGGGCGGAAGACGACGCGCGTGCACGCGAACCGCATTAAGGCGTACGTTACCCACTAACAAGGGCAACGCACGCACACACACACACACACACACGCCGTCGCGGGAGTCATCACACCACGAAAAACCCCGCACGACTCAACAAAAAAAAAAAACAAAAAGCCTTCGAACCACGGAGAGCCTCGCACGGCTCAGCAGAAAAAGAGAAAAAGAGAGAGAAAAAATTTAACACCAGCAGGGGAACCCGAAGAGGCATTCCCACGCAAAAAAAAAAAAAAAACAAACAAACAGATATAAAGAACTACAAGGGAAGCCCACGGAGGCCTCCCCACGCACGCGTCCCTGAAATAAGGAAAAAAGGGGCATGAAATAACAAAGAAAACAAACAAATTTCATTTTTGTCAATATATTGTTACAATCATCAAAAAAAAAAAAATATATATATATATATATATATATATATACAATTTAAAATCTCCTCATTCGTCAAACATCCACGGGACAGGGACACCAGTCCCGCGGAACAAAGCGGCCAACCACCACATGGTGACCCGATTCAGGAGAAATGACTCGTCAGCGGCGATGTCCCCGTAGAAAAGGCGGCACAGGCCGAACAAGTCGGCCTGCACACACCCCCACTCCAATTCCTCCCGGGATCGGGGATCATCACCCCAAAGCTTGTTAACAGCCTCCCGTAGCCTGCGTCTCTGGCGCCGCACCCCGACGGCCTCCGCGATGAAATACCGCTTCCACAGCCCCGCCGGCTGGATTTTACGACATTTTTCGCAACAATTTTTACAAAAAAAAAAAAAAAAAACTCACCATGACTAACTCAAATTCATGAGTGGGATCACCAAAGACCACCGTGTCCCTTTCCGTCCACAAATACTCCATTTTGTATCTGAAAAAAGAAAAATAAATAAATAAATAAATAAATAAATGAACAAATAAATAAATAACACACACACAAGCCGAATATATTTATTATACAAAAAAAAAAAAATATAACGAAACGAATAAACACTTACGTTGAAATTCTCTCGTCGAGGTCTCGTCGCTAAATGAAACAGCACCTCGCAGAATACAATCCCTCAAGGTGGGGAACACACCGAACATGGTACTTCGGTAGGGCAAAATCGCGAAATCAACAAAAAATCGCGAAAAATAAAAAAATTCCGACGACTTTAAGCAAGTTAGAAAATAAAAGTCTCTCGAAACGAGTGGAACAAAGACAGAAAAATAACCAAGCGATATTGTCCGCAGTTTATTACCCCTTGTCGCAATCGCTGCTGACGGGGACGGAAAAGCATACCGGGTGGACAAATTTTCGGTTTGCCCAGGGTTATATTACGAGGAAATTGGAACACTATCAATAACAAGCGACATTTGGAAGCTAGTTATTAAGATAGATCTAGGATCTCTAAGGACCAGAGAAAACGAGATGAAAAACACACTAACAAAATTAGCGGAACTGTGCAGCCGGCTGGCCATGGAAGACACCTTGTGCAACACAGTCGCTGACACAGGGAGAAAAATGCTCGACAAAGTCGAACGAGAGCTACAAGCCGTATACGATATAACGGGCGGCAAAACAACACGACACCGAAGAGGAATCATCAACGGTCTCGGATCAATTATAAAAGCTGTAACGGGTAACATGGATGCTCAGGATGCCGCAGAAATAGACTATCGACTCAACAAAATAGGAGCCAATCAAAACTCTATCCAGGATGCTTTAAAAGATAATATCCAGGTCCTCGATAATGTCGTTCATCTAACATCCGTTCATCTAACATCCGTTCATCTAACATCCGTTCATTTAACAAAACAACGATCCAATTGGAGACGCATCAGGAATCGCTGCGAACTCTAATCATAGGAGTACGTGATGGATTAGCAAATAGCCTAAACCAACTAAACGAGCGTCAACAAGTAGACGAAAGGTTAACAACAATGGAAGTCATAGTTGACTCCCTCTTAGGCGATGTACGACAACTGGCAAACTTCATAGCTGGATTATCAAAGGGAGTAGTCAACCCTAGCGTATTACCGCCAAGACAACTCGCGGATTATTTGAAAAATGCTATCGCATATCTTCCGAGAGGTCTTATGTTTCCAACTCCATTAAAACCAGAGGAAATGTCAAAATTAATGGAAATGAGCGAAATAGGCGCGTATTGTAACGACGTCGATCTGATACTTGTAATAAAAATACCGTTGCTAAATTACGAAGAATACATAATAAACAAAGCGTATCCATTACCAGCAAAAATAGATAAGCATAGTTATCAGTTTCTGGAAATTACAAATCCTCTTGTAATAGTAGAAAGAACGCGAAAATCCTGCATTTTGATGAACGAAATCGAGTTGAAAACATGCAAAAAATTTAAGTCACATTTTTACTGTGCGCCAAAACATGCTTCACTGGCCGCACACGTATGCACAGCGTGCGAAACATCGATATACATAACGCACAGCATAAGTCAAGCACATTGTAACAGACGAATCATCGAATTAAATAACACACTGATAATTCCGCTTGAACGACAAGGGAAATGGTTATACGTAACGCCGGAGCCCGAAACATTACTAATACATTGCGGACAAAATCCCGCAGAACACGTAATATTAACAGGCGTAGGGACTCTGGCTTTGGACGGTAAATGTTCCGTCACAACCCCTAATTTTAGGCTCGAAACGCCCGGGGAAATTACCCAAAATGTATCTCACGAGTTTTTACCTCGGATAAATTTAACATTTTTGGAAAAAGACATCCCGATTTTACAACACACCTCGTTAATCGCAGAATTGCCACATAAATTAATCAATGAAGCAACAGAAATAAATAAACTAGGCGAACGCTTAGACGCACTGAGAACGAAAGTCAACCACGTAAAACACACTGAAATAACACATCAAATCGCAATAGGCAGTTATTCAGTAGGTATGATCATACCGATAATACTCGGAACGACTTGTATAATTTTGTACCTGCGTAGGCGCAAACAACAAAGCACAGTCGCGATCTACAGCGAGCCTTCACGACCAAGCGAAGCGTCATCCGATGAACACAAACCGCCGAAACTCAAAGTCACAGGCAAATTCGTGCGAAACGCATCACAAACAAACTCGACATAAATAAATTTTATTATGTATCAAAAGTATGGAATTATAACGGGGAAACAACACATACAAATAAGATATATGGGATATTCTAAAGCATAAAATGAGCAAAAAAATTGTAAACAAACTTTGTAAGCCAAAGGACCACCCACAAGACCACAATAATCTCAGGAGAGATTCAATCTCCCGAAGGGGGGAGGGATGTTGTGACCTGGAATGTAGTATTTCCTAACAACATTCAGCGACCTCCTAAAAACCCCTCAACCTGCTTCACAATGGAACAGGGCAACAGCGTTGCCCAAATAATTGCAATAACGCCTTATCAGCAATTGCAATAGTAGAACAGGGCCAAGAGGCCAACATTAAGCAACACCACACAAGTCACCGTCACGATCAAATATCGCGACGCATCGAGGAATCGGGCAGTCTTGAGCTGGGCAAGGACGGGTTTGGTCCCACGGCAAATTAATCACTTTATAACCTAATCAGACCAAACTAGTCAATAAATATACAGTGTTTTTGGCAGCTATCGAGTTGGAGTTACACTCATTTGGAGAAGATCCCAAATCTCTACCCTGAATCCTGCGTCAATCCTGTAACGCCGAATTCCGGGACACAACAATGGTATGAATAGTTTATTCAAAAGTAACGTTTTCAACATTCCAATCAATGCGTCTGCTGCTGTTAGTCCGCGAGATAATTTTGCATTCATTATAGCGATGTCAGTAAAACATAAGCTGAGTTATGAGTGTACATTAGATATTTTCAAATGGATGAATACATTGTATAATGTCAATTGTTTGCCGACCAATAAGACCAGCTTATGGGCAGCGCTAGGGCGCAATGAGAGAGCAATAACATCACATATGTATTGTAAGAAATGTAAGGGAGATTTAGGAATAGGGACTCAACCGCTCAGGGAATGCATGTGTGAAGCTAGTGGTCCAACTGAAAAGCAAAAAAAGAATGTTCATATTTTCTTAAGTGTAAACGTGCGTATGCAAATCGCCTGTTTACTGTCGCAACCTAACATCCAGGAAAATTTGCAATATCGATTTACTAGAAATAAATCAAATTCAGATGCAATAGAGGATTTATATGATGGGTTAGAGTATCGTAAGTTATGTGCAGATGGTAAGTTCTTGAGTAACCCAAATAATTTCTCTGTAACTTTGAACACGGATGGCTGCCAAGTGTCACAATCATCATCGGCAAGTGCATGGCCGATATATTTACAGATAAATGAATTTCCACCTCAGTTACGAAAAAAATACATGCTTCTAGCTGGGTTTTATGTCGATGATACTCATCCAATCATGAATCATTACTTGTACCCTTTGACAACTATAATGCAAAGCTTATATACAACTGGCATTGAATGGAAACCGAGGCCAACCGAACAAATTACCAGTAAATTTATTGCAATACTAGTATCCGTTGACTCTCCCGCTCGTGTTGCAGTTATGAACATGAAACAGTTTAACGGATTTTTCGGATGCACGATATGTTATGCAGAAGGTGTGAGATACTCGGGAAAAACTGTATATCCTTTTTCGCAAAGTTTGGCGTTATTCCGAACTAATACTGAATTGCGAAACGATATGATAGAAGTGAATAGAACTGGCACGGTAATCAGAGGTGTAAAAGGAGTTTCAGCATTGTTATTATTGCCGGAGTTTGATATAACAAAAGGAGTAATACCAGAAAGCATGCATAGTGTTTATCTTGGAGTTGTTAAACAACACATGACATTATTGCTTACGAGCTGTAGAAAACCGTACTACATCGGTAACAAAACCGATGAAATTGACCAGGCTTTTTTATCAATTCAACCACATAATCGCCGTTCACGTCTCCCTAGGTCTATAAAGAAGTTTAAATTATGGAAGGCGTCCGAATGGAGAAATTCTTTAGACTATAGTGTCGTTTGTTTGAAAAATATTTTACCGAAAGTATATCTTGATCACCTTTCATTATTAGCCGAAGCTATACACATTTTTAACAGCGATTCTATTACTCCGAACGATTTACGGAAATCTCGAGTTTTTGTGAAAAAGTATATGAGGTTATTTGAAAAATATTTTGGGCTTGAAAATATGAGTTTCAATATACATTTACTTACCCACTTACCTGAAACTGTTCAAAATTGGGGACCTTTATAGAGTCATTGCGCATTCACTTTCGAGTCGTGGAATCGTAGAATAATGAGCACAGTTACAAGTCCTCACGGCCGTTGTCTCCAGATAAGTACACGATATCTAATGTATAGATATGTTGAACATGTTGTAACAAGTAATTCGTTAAGTTTTAAGACCAGATGCCTCATATCGAAAATGATCAACATTCCGATGGAATCCGATCACATCCACCAAAATATTCTTTGCAAAGGAAAATCAACTAATCGAAATCCCACGCGTGCTGAAGCGCAGGCTATACTCGCAACCGGATACGATGTGGAAAATCTTTTTTGTTATTCAAAAGCTATTGTCAACGGGATAAAATTCGATACGAGCACCAAAAAAAAAAACAAGCAAACAAAGAAGTTTTGCAACTTTATTATGTATTGCAACGATATTGGTTTCGGGAGAGTTTTACAATTCGTTAAATTTCAAATCAAAGAAAAAAGTCAAATTGGAATTCTTTTTCAACCGTTCACAGAAGTTAAAAGCTCATTGAGAGTTAAATATATCAGTCGAGTCAAAGCTTCTAATAAATTATTATTTCTCAACTCTGATCATATTTTTAAGCCAGCTATCATCATTATTTTTACGACAAGGTGTATGTATGCGTTAAAATACCCGAATTCTCGGGAAACTGATTGACTTCACTATACTCAGTTTATAGTTATGCGTTTAGGTTATGTACATTATAAATAAAATAATATAGAATTAAACGACACGCAGATATGTATCTGAAGTTCAGTTATGTACTCAAAACTTTTGCATAATCAATAAACGTGTCATTATTGTGTTAAAACATTTGATTGTCTCAATACTTTTTTGAAAATATATTATACTTTTGCAGGGCAGTTATAGAATGAATATTTTATGAACAATTTTCCTGTTATACATTTTATGGGAGCATTAAAAAAAAATGTTAAAATGGTATACAATGAGTATGATTACCGAATTTTGCTGGTAAGAAATGAGAATGAATACGCATTATATAAGGTGTTAAAATAGCATATTACTCGATTTTTTCGGTAGAAAATAAGTATAAATACGCATTATCTAAGTATAAATTAGGTATAAAAAATTCACAAATATACCAATTCTAGTCGGTATTATATGAGTAATATACTGACTTAATATAACAATATTACGCTACCAATATCATACCCGAAATATATCGAAAATATCGGTATAAACCGTTTTGCTAGGGGATTTAATGGCTCCGCGATCTGTGCGAATTTTGGTACGAATTTACGAAAGTAACTCGTTAAGCCGGTATCGCCGGAGTTCATGCACGTTGCGAGGTACAGGGAATTCTTGAATCGCGCCGACCTTTGCCCGCCCGGGCGCGACACCTTTGCCGGAAATCTCGTGCCCCAAATACGAAACGGTGGAATACAAAAATTGACATTTTGATAACTTAATGGTTAGCCCAGCTGTTCGCGCATTTCGTTCGGCATTCCCGCGGAGCGAGGTTACAGACGCTCTCGTTACGCGGGAGAATCTCAAGCGCTAGAGGAGTCTCGGGCAGCGACGTATCGAGTGATCCTCGATCGATGGCGAGCCCGAATCTTCTCGACCAATGACCGCGAGGGGTGTAGCGAGGGCCCTTCAGGCGCTCGCTGCGCGCCTCTTCTTCTCCATCGCTCGCGGCGCGTCCCGGCTATCGCTCGTTGCTACTCTCGAAGTACGCGCTCGCGTTTTGGTGTCATCTCGTTTTAACTCTTTTTGCTCAAGCTCACCTCAGTTATCACACTCGCTCTTGCGGGAGCTTCCGAATACGGTTTTTCTGAATGACTCGTAAAGACTCATCTCGCGGGATAGAGTCTTCTCATAGCTCACCTCGTGTTGATTACGTCGCGACGCGATACTCCGTGGTTGAACGCGCGGCGTACTCGGGAGGCAGCCATTTACGCCGGCTGTCTCTATCACTCGGATCAACACGCCGCATAGCTCACTCGGAATTTACTCAGCTCATTCTCAACCGCGTCCACACTAGTACAACTCAATTCGACCAACTCATTTTGCACAATCTCTACGTTCAAGTTAAATTGATGTAACTCAGATCGGCTGTAAATACATAATAGTTCCTAGTGCTACGAGTTTAACATCTTTTTTTGGTTGTACAACCCGGTCCCGGAGAAACTCATCGTCTAGCTCAAACACCAGCTTTGCGCAATGCTTCAAAAACGAGCCGTAGCTTTGGCTTTAAATCCTCCCAGCATGCTCCCGGAATGAGTATATCGTCTAGGTAATAGAGAACGACATTATCGCGTAGCGGCCCGAGCGCGCGCTGCATGGCCTTTGAAAAGAAGACAGGTCCATTCATTAGCCCAAAAATCATGCGCGTAAACTCGGCCGTTTCATCTGGGGTGATTATTGCAATCTTCGCGCGCGCCTATTTGCTTAACGGAATCTGCAAGTAACCGTGCGCCAAATCGAGTACAATAAATAGGGAGCTGTTTCTAATCAATTCTAAATGCTCATCGATATTTGGTAACGGGAAGTGTACTCGTTTCGTCTGTTGGTTTAATTTACGTAAGTCTACGCAAAGCCTTGACTCCCCTGTCTTTTTCTTTACTAGCAACACGGGACTCGCGTATGGTGATTCCGTATCGGAGACTATCCCGGCTTCGCGCCACTCTCTCCAAATCTGCGTTATCTCACTACGTTCTTTTGCCGTCGTGCGGTACGGCTTACTGTATACAGGCCTTGCTGCCTCGTCTACCTGTATGTCCATTACCACATCGTTCGCACATCCCAAGTCATGCAGATTCGTCGACACACAATCTCTATAGTCATTAACGAGCTCACATAAGTCTCGTACAACTTCCTCCGGTTGTTCGGCCCCGACGTCTAAATCATTGATGCTAATAGGCCGAATATTGGCGTTTGGTTGAGTAATTATCGGTACTCGCGATACTTCCCCTCGTGTGACGTTCGTTTGTCCCCTTTCGACGGTTCTCTCGTTGATTCCGATATTGAGCATTGGTAACGCGCACGAACTATGTCGATCGATCATGTTCACGAAACTAATCATTCGCGGTGGCAGGCGGGCGTCGTCTGTCGTCGTTGGATTCAGCGATGCTTCTTCGTCGCCAAGCGGCAGCTCACCTCCCCACCGAAACGTAAGCGTGCTCCCCACTTTGTGATAATCAACACCCGGGCTGTCGGTAAAAGTGCGACCGATAATCGCATCGATGGACTGCGAGTCGTCGGGCACTACACGCATCGAGACACTTCTCACTTCGACACCGTCAATCGCGATAGTAGCCTCGACTACCCCCGGACTCACCACAACGAATTCGGGCGGACCGAATCCTTTTAATTCGGACGGTGCGGCTTTCATGGGGAATCCCTCGGTCAGCACTCGAGTTGCTCGAATCGTACATTCTGAACTGCCGGTGTCAATGAACACTCGTACCTCGCGACCGTTCACTCGCGCCAGTTTCATGTACTTCGTTGCCGATGTGTCAGACGATTGTCCAATAGTTTGCACCACACTGGCTTTCCGGACGGTGCACTGACGACTAATATGTCCCTTTTCGCCACACTTATAACACGTTACTTCACGCGTCGGTCTCGAACACTCGCGTGCAATGTGGCCCGATTCTCCACATTTGAAACACTTGCGAGGCGCGTCGCTCGATTTCTTCGCGTCGGGCGAATCCTTCGTGCGATTCTCGGTGCTGCTTTTTGTATCACGATCGCGACTCCGTGCTGCGAAATCCCGTGTCCTGCTACTCGTTTCTCGCGACAAACGGACTCGATCAGTACGCTGGTTTATGATCCTTTCATAGTACATCAAATCATGAAGCAGGTCAATTGTCGTGGTCTGCGTTGTGGGCATCACTGCGCTCGCTAGCTCCCTTGACCATAACCCAATCAACACTTCGGCTTTCGTCTCCCGGTACGTCAGTTTTAACGCGTTGCACAAGTTTGTTTTCGCGTGAAAATATTGCGCTACACTTTCGGCTTTTCCCTGCGTTCGCGCCTTCAGGCGTGCCCAACGCGTGGACATGTCGTCCCGAACAATGAACGTGTCGCGAAACGCATCGCTAAACGCACCCCACGTGAGCAACTCTCGGTGATGACTCCGCAGCCAGTCTCTCGCCCCCCCCCCACGCAAATTCATACGCGCTGCTTCGAACAAATATTCCTCGGGCCACCGATGTAATCGCTGCATGGCTTCTAAATTCTCCAGCCATTCGCGCGCGCGCACGCTGTCGTCCTCACCGGTAAATATCTCGATGTTCTTCGATAAGTCGGGTATCACGTGATACGTCGGAATCGGGACCGTCGTGGGGGGTGGTGTAGGTGCGTTACGCTGTTGCGCCGTTGCCAAACTCGCGAATAACCGGGCTAACGCGTCCTCACGATCTTCGGTCGATAGCGCGCTCCGAAACGCGTTCACCAACGCGGGATTCAATGGTTCGTCCATCGTTGAGTGCTGCGGCGGCGCCCCCCGCGGACTCGTCGACGACCCCGATTCGTCAATTGCCGCGACACGATCGTATTGCGCCTGACGCGTCAACGGCTCTCCGCGCGGTTCACAACATGGCCGACTTTCCGTCGGTTTCCCGGTTTCACCCGGTGGATTTGCTGCGCCACCGTCTCCATCTTCGTGGCGTGCCGGCCGCGTACTCTCACTGTCCTGAACGCTCGCTGGCGTATGCGGCCTACTCGACCACCCACGACCCCGCGAACTTCCTCTCATTGTACGATCAAGAAACATGTTCGCCAATTCGTGTGCCGCGAAACGCTCGAACACGCTCCTATCCACCATTAATTTTCTCTTTTCTCTTTCTTTTTTATTTTGTTGCACGCGGTCTGCGAAATCCCATTTCTGAATTTTTAGAGCTCCTTCTTCTCTCGCAGGGTGGGAATAGAAACTCAGCGTTTGGCCGGCCAGCGATAAGCACACAATTTATTAAATAAGTACATGCAATAAGCAGTGACAAAGAAAAAGCACAATAGCAAATAATACAGCAAACAGAACGACAATACTCCGTTTCGCGGTACCCTCGCGTTATCGGCTCCGCACGCGCGCGCTCCCCAGACTCGTCTCTCTCTCTATCTATCGAGGTGTCGCACACCTCCTCTTCCCTCATGCCTCTCGCGGCTCTCGCTCCCGCTCTCGCGCGTTGGCTACATGGCCCTCTCGTATACGCTGCCCTCTCACATTTTCGCGCGAACGAATTTGAGTGCGACACGAGTTGCTAACATCCTTTATCACGAAATCCCGGGACACAACATTGGTGGCAGCGGTGGGATTGCCACAGCTCAATTTCGCTGAAATTAACATAATAATCGGGCACCCGAGAACGCGTAGAGAGTGACCGAGTCGCCGTACGTGAGGCAGTGCACCGATTGCGACCGAGTCGCACCAAGTAGACAACCCGAGGATCCCGAGGATCAACGGAAGGCCCAGCTGCCAAGGACTCACATCCAGAGAGAACGAGATTCTGAGCGAAACTCAACCGTAGAGCAACATGCAACTTGCGATCATCTTTCTGTAAGTGGCAGAACATTTTTCTTGTTAAAACCCTCCAAAGCCAGAGAATTCGTTTATGTCGGACGACGAAAGGTATAACCGTTTATGTTTGCGAGGTAACCGTCATTTATCGCGGTCCTTAGATTCATTTTTCGAGTCACGGGTAGTATACGAGCTCTCAGACGACGAAGAGCAACCCAAAAAACGCAGACGCGAAACTAGCAGCGCGGAAAATTTGTATCTATCACCGGAAACTCTCGCGAGACTCAAATTTCCGAAGCGAGTACGTTTTTCCAGTCCGCACGAATCTCACTCGGACGAAGACGAACCCTTCGATTCGGTAGAAACCGAGCGTGCGCGAGAAATAGATCCGAACGAGTTTTCCTTATTAAACATTGATAGGGAAAGAATGCCGCGCGAAAGGGCACGAATGTCCATGAAGGACGCGAGAGATAGTCTTCTTGTCTTCGATGCTTCAGCACCGGAGCTTGTAGTCGGTTTCATAGAGTCAATCGAGTACGCCGCTGCGGCGGTAGATCCCGAGGATCAACAGGAACTACTCGTCGCGATACAGAAATTAAAATTAAAAGGTCGCGCAGCAGCAGCCTTGCGACATAGAGCGATAGACTCAAGACACGACTTAAAACGTGAATAGCGAGTTTTATTCGAAAAACAACGCACAGTACCAGCATTACAGGTAGAATTACACACTTGCCGTCAAAAAAGTGACGAAACAGTGCAAACCTATGCACAACGTATAGAGGCAATTATGATGGAGTTAATTGCGAGCTGTACCGCGGAAGTAGACGATCGAATGACCGGCAAAGCCGCAGTCGAGCAATTACTGCGACAGTTCACTTTAAATAATTTCGAACGAAGTCTACGTAAAGAGTACCAATTGTTAGTAAGATCGCGTGGATACACGAATCTCTACGACGCCGTAAGAGGAGCCGTAGAAGAGGAAAAAGGAGTCGAAGGTACACAGACCATCGCCAAAAAATGTTTACATGGAGGGGGACACAAAACCCACCATAGTCACAGTTATCAACACAGCCAGCGTAGTCACGGAACCGTTGAAGGAAGGAAATCGTGGGGAGGATATCAGTCCTCACACGCACAACAAGGGCAAACGTCAGCGCACGGACGTCAAAGTCTACCTGCACAGACTAGAACCGTCTATCAAACGGATATCACGTGCAACTACTGCAAAAAAAAAGGACACCGATTCAAGGATTGTCGAAAACGACAAAGGGAGCAAAACGAGCCCCCACAAGGGCAACAACAGTCGAGTCAGGCTGGTCGAACCAGCCAGAGACCTTCGCAAGACAAGGGCACCAATTCCGCAACAAAACGAACCATCAGTTCCCTCGCGGTGGGAATGCTCATCGCGGCTGAGGTCAAAGGGCCTCGGGAAACCGTCGAAAAAACACAGGATCCCTCACGACGTAAAACAATTGGGGACCTACTGTATGGCAAAACGGAGGCACGGAGTGTGATAGCACCGGCAAGAATCTGCCAAGTCAGCACTCCTGGCCCAGCTGTTCACGCCAGTGACCTACATCTGCCGACGGCTCAAGCGCGCGCGGGCCTGCTCACGTTACGCTGCGACACTGGGGCACAATGCAGCATCGTACGGATCAGCGAACTACGCGACGACACTCCGATCGAGGATGAAGTAATAGAACGTAATAGTAATAGGCGCTCCTCCTCGGTGTAGGAGGAGCGCCGTTACGCACGTTATGCAAAGCGGAACTGGAGATAAAAACTCCAGCGGTTCTCTTAACACACGAATTCCATGTGGTCAACAAAGACGTACCATTAGGAGTAGATGGACTGCTAGGAATGGATTTCATAGTGAAACACAAAGCCAACATACTGGGTGGCAAAGTATTTGAAATTTATGGGAAAAAATTGCCTTTCGTACATGGTACAAGGCAAGTCGAATTACCTTTACGATCCGAATTCTTACTATGGGCAAGAACGCCGGGAGAAGGCACCGGATATATAGAAAAACAAGAAATCCAGCCTGGAATAATAATCGGAGAAGGAGTCGTATCAATCGAGGCACACACCTGCCCAATAATGATTGTAAATACGTTCGACGAGGCGCGAATCATTACGCGACCTACGATCGAATTAGAAAAGCTCGACTTATACGAGGTTAAGTCGAATGAGAAATGCACACCAAAAGAAATTTTCAAAATCTCACGCGAAGTCGAAAAAGAACGTTTGGAGAAAATCTGACTGGAGGTCAGAGGGGACTCGCATTTAAATCCGGAAGAGGAAAAAAGTCTCCGCGAAATTTGCGAGGAATTCCCCGACGTCTTCCACCTAGAAGGCGAAAAACTGGGTTGTACCGACGCAGTCGAGCATCGGATCTCCTTAAAAACGGGACTTGGACCTCGCCTCAGGATTTCATCTTGTCCCGATGGCAGAGGAGGATAAGGCGAAAACTGCTTTTTCCACACCAATGGGTCATTACGAGTATAACCGAATGCCATTTGGATTAAAAAATGCGCCTCCAACGTTTCAACGACTAATGGATGCAGTATTAACAGGAATACAAGGCATCAGATGTTACGTATATCTCGACGACATCGTTATATACGGAGCATCGCTCACCGAGCACAACGAACGTCTGAAAGAAGTACTGACAAAATTAAGACCAGCTAACCTTCGAATTCAGCCGCGAAAATGCAAATTTATGCGTGAAGAAACGCAGTATCTCGGTCATATTATAACCGAAGTGGGAGTAAAACCGGATGAAAACAAAATATCAGCCGTAAAAAAATTTCCCGTACCAAAAAAGGTAAAAGATATTCCGTCATTCCTAGGATTGGCAGGATATTACCGTCGATTCATCAAAGATTTTGCAAAAATAGCAAGACCTTTGACAGATTGCACAAAAAAGGACATCAAATTCGAATGGACCAAGCAATGCGATCTCACATTTGAGCGATTGAAGAAAGCACTAATTACAGCACCCATACTTCAATATCCAGATATTACTAAAACGTTTATCGTGACAACAGACGCTTCAGATAAAGCAATTGGCGCTATATTGTCACAAGGGAAAATCGGAGAAGATTTACCAATCTGTTACGCAAGCAGAACACTAAATAAAGCTGAGATAAATAATTCAACCACAGAAAAAGAATTATTAGCTATTGTATGGGCAGTTAACCAATTTCGACCATATACAGGGTGGTCCACGCAACGTGTGCACCTCTTTCACGGTCGAAATATGCGTTGCACGAAAAAATGTTGTATACAAAAGTTACATGGTTTATGAGGCTTCATCATGTGGTGCATTTATTTTTATTCTAGGTGGAGGCGCTTCGGAGATTTCAAGGTCAACTTTGTTTTTTTAAAGGGAATGCTATATTTTTTATAGCGTAAGATGATAGAGTATCGAATTTTGAGTAAAAAAGTATAGACCCTTATTAGCCCTAAAATTAATAGTTAACGAGTATTTTCACTTTATTACTTTGAGTACATTCAGTGACTCGTGGCTTATCACAATTAACGTAAGTGTTCAAATTGATGTCCATTGGCATCAATACAGTGACGAAATCTATTAACTAATGAAGAAACTGCATTCTGAATTATGTCCGGACTAAGTGTCATGCATTCTAAACAAATACGATGTTTCATATCCTCCGGAGTTGTTGGTATTTCACGATACACTCTGTCTTTTAATGTGCCCCACAGAAAAAAGTCTAGAGGAGTAAGATCTGGTGAGCGTGGAGGCCACATGAATTGTCCACCACGACCAACCCATCGATTGGGAAAATTTCTATCCAGTAGTTCCCTCACAATACGTGCGTAATGTGCTGGACAACCATCATGCTGATACCACATACGTGCACGGATATTCAACGGCACGTCCTCTAGTAAAGGTGGTAAATTATTATTCAAAAAGTTCGCGTATTTTTGCCCTGTTAATCGATTATCAATGAAATATGGACCAATCAATTGGTTGCCCAGTATTCCACACCATACATTAACGCTCCATGGGTGTTGGTGGTCGACTTCTCTCATCCAGTGAGGATTGTCAGCTGCCCAGTAATGCGTATTTTTCAAATTGATCTGTCCACGGTTTGTAAACGTTGCTTCATCAGTGAACAACACACTTTGTAGAAAATAATCATGCTGATTTATTTGATGTAGGAACCACTGACAGAACAAAACGCGGTTTTCAAAATCCGTTCCATGTAGTTTCTGATGAAGTGCAAGGTGATAGGGGTGATATTTATTTTTATGCAGAATTCGTAGAATACTGCTTTTGCTTATTCCCGAACCTCGTGAAATCTGTCGCGTACTAATATGAGGATTTTCTATTACGGCTGCTAAGACCGCAATAGCATTCTCTTCAGAAGTGGCAGTTTGTCTTACGGTACGTTTATTAAGATTGAAATGTCCATTTTCTCGAAGCGATTTACAGATTCTCTCAAATATGGTTCGAGATGGTTGAATCCGTTCAGGATATCTTTCGGCATACATAGCTTTAGCTCTTACTGCATTTCTATGACACTCTCCGTACACTAAAAGCATATCAACTTTGTCACTATTACAAAAATTCATTTTCACTTTTATCTTTCTGATAATCACGCACGATCACTGAAGGAAACTTTAATACTGGATTACAAATATTGAGAGGATTGCGAATCATGATAAGAGCGTGTGATGTGGTGAATGTGTTCATATTGATAAACACTGTCATGTAAACAATGCTATCCTTCAGATATTTGTAGTAGATTTGAATCTCCAACTTGATATTACGCAATAGAAATTTTAAAGTAATAAAGTGAAAATACTCGTTAACTATTAATTTTAGGGCTAATAAGGGTCTATACTTTTTTACTCAAAATTCGATACTCTATCATCTTACGCTATAAAAAATATAGCATTCCCTTTAAAAAAACAAAGTTGACCTTGAAATCTCCGAAGCGCCTCCACCTAAAATTAAAATAAATGCACCACATGATGAAGCCTTATAAACCATGTAACTTTTGTATACAACATTTTTTCGTCCAACGCATATTTTGACCGTGAAAGAGGTGCACACGTTGCGTGGACCACCCTGTATATATGAAACAAAATTCATCATCGTAACCGATCATAAACCATTAACCTGATTATTTGGGGTCAAGGACCCAGGATCGAGGTTAATGAGGTGGGGAATAAAATTGGAAGAATACGATTATGACATACAATATAAAGCAGGAAAAATGAATACCAACGCAGATGCTTTGAGTCGCATTTATGCACTGACGAGAGCGAGAGCGCACGAGAAAGAAAGAGAGGAAAAAGACAGCATATCAAAACCACAAGAGGAAAAAGGACAGAGAGAACGCTCTCGCACGGCCAGCGAGGCCCCTCGGGCCACAGAAGCGGCCGTGGGGAAGCGCGGCGCCGGGGGAGAAACTCCACGCTACGCGCGAGCCGAGCGGCAATGCCTGCCATGAGAGCGAGGCAGATTGCTGCAGCATAGGCGCAACATGTCTCGAGAAATTCGAACGCGCCGAGCTCATGCATGAATATCATTATGCCCCCTTAGGTGGACACCAGGGCATTGTACGAACGATGCATCGGCTGAAAGAAAAATATGAGTGGCCAGGAATGAAGGAGGACGTCACCGCCCACATACGGCGTTGTGACAAATGCCAGAAAAATAAGGCGGGGAAAAACGCAAAGGCCCCGATGGTTAAGACAGACACACCAACACATGCATTCGAAAAATGTGCTGTCGATATCGTAGGACCTCTACCGATAACGGATAAAGGAAATAAATACATACTTACCTTTCAGGATTTATTATCAAAATACAGCCTCGCTATACCTTTGCCAAATCAAGAAGCAAATACGGTAGCGAAGGCCCTTGCGACCGAAATAATATGCAAATTTGGCGCACCATCGGTAATCCTTTCGGACCAAGGCACAAATTTTCTGAGTGCATCTTTTAAAGGAGTATGCGAGTTATTTCGCATAGAAAAAATTCAAACCACCGCGTATCATCCTCAATCAAACGGAGCATTAGAGAGATCACACAGAACTCTCGCCGAATATCTGAAAAATTTCATCAGAGAGGATCAAAAGGATTGGGATGAGTGGTTACCATATGCGATGTTCACGTATAACACCACGCCCCACACAGTGACAAAAATCACACCGCATGAAATGATCTTCGGGGAGAAGGCGGAGCTACCAACGGCTCTAAAACAGGCCCCGCGATTGACATATTTGCATGAGGATTATGCGGCAGAGCTAAGGGAACGCCTGCGGGCAGTATGGCAACGAGCCCGCGAGCGAGTGGAAGGGGCAAAAGACAAAGCGAAAGAACAATACGATCGCAAGACAATGGCGAAAGAATACCGTCCAGGCGATAGAGTTCTTCTCCAAGATGAAACATTAAGGAGGGGACGATCGGCCAAACTCACACCCAAGTGGGTGGGGCCTTATACGGTAAAAAGTAAGGAAGAAAAGGAAACTTACATTATCGGACGAGGAAGAAAAAACACACGGGTACATATTAACAGAATCAAACCCTACATTACCCACTGTAGAAGTCGGGGATAATGTAGAACGAAGAAAGGAAAAAGAAGCGACGAATAATTTCCGTTAGAAGAAAAAAAAAAAATTAAAAAATATACACATTACGGACTATATACATACAAAAAAAAAAATTATTTGTTTTCAATCAATATTTATAAACAAAAAAAATAATAATAATATATGAATAATAAATAATAAATAAATAAAGTAAAAGATTAAATACTTTTTAATGGTGACCGGCAGATAACGGCTGCCGGCCGAAAGCTCGCGCCCTGAAAAGAGGAGAGAAAAGAAGGGAAAAAATAAACGTCGAAAACAAATATTCATTTTGTTTCTTCATATATTGTTACATTAGAATTATATATATTATATTCTCAAAAAAAAAAAAAACGGTCAACCAAACAGCCAGGGCACCGCAACGCCCGTGCCCCGGAACAAAGCCGGGAGCCACCACATGGTGGCCCGGCTAAAAAGAAATGATTCCTCCGGGGGGATCTCATCATAAAAAAGGCGACACAGGCCGAACAAGTCGGCAGCCCCAGTCCCGCTTCTCCCGGGACTGGGGATCATCCCCCCAGAGCCGGTCGACGGCCTCCCGAAGTTGGCGTCGTCAACGCCGCACACCCACGGCATGGGCCACAAAATGACGTTTCCATAACCCGGACGGCCACGGCGAGGTGGTCCGTTTACGGAGGCGCGGCGTCTGGAAAAAACAAAACATATATAAATATATATAACAAATAATGAACGAAAATTTTCCAAAAAAAAAAAAAAAAAAAAACTTACCAGCACGAGCTCGAACTCGTGAGTAAGGTCGCCGAACACGACCGTCTCCCTCTCCATCCATAAATGCTCCATGATTATAGAGCTACAAAAGAAAAATAAATAAATAAACAAATAAATAAATAAATAACACACACACGCCCAATATTTTTATTATACAAAAAAAAAAAAAAAACAAAAACAAAACCTATACTTACGATAAAAAGAAATGAATAACGCTCCCACGATAAAAAAATTCTCGACGACGTCTCAAGCAAGACTGATCGCCGTTAGCAACGACGACGACGAAGCCAGGAATCGAACATTGTAATCCGACCTAAAACTGCAGAAAAGTGGGACAATCCCGCAAACTCAGCGAGAAGTTTGCATGAACTCGAACGAAAACTCAAGAATTAAGAACGATAAAATTGTAACACGAGAGATAAAAATTATATACACGAAAATAAACTAGGGATGAAATAGGCTAACCCTGAGACATATGTCAACAGGTACCTGCCCTTACTGTGGCAGCCGAGCCATTGCGAGCCGAAAAAAGGAAAACCCTACAACATCGAGAAATTTGCGGTTTCTCCAGGACTATATTACGAGGAAATCGGAACCTTGTCAATAACAAATGACATTTGGAAATTAGTAATCAAAATAGATCTCAACACTTTGAAAGAACAAGAAAAAAGTATTAAAAAGACTTTAATAAAGTTAAACGAACTCTGTCGAGGACGACAGAAAAACGATGCGCTATGCAATTCGATCACCAGCAGTGCGACAAGGATGCTCAATCAGGTGAACGAAGAGATACAAACCGTGTACGATATTACAGGCACAAAAACGCTACGTCATCGTAGAGAACTGATTAATGGCCTAGGGTCAATTATCAAAGTCATCACGGGCAATATGGATGCTCAGGATGCTGCAAAAATAAACGAGAGACTCGATAAAATAACTTCGAAACAGGAAACAGCAGAGGATGCGATGAAAGAAAACATCCAAATCCTCGATGCAACTATTCACATGTTCAACAAGTCAGCAGCACAATTAGAGGCAAATCAACAAACGCTCAACAAACTCATCTCGAAGGTGGAGCAAGGACTATCAGCACGCTTAGATGCTCTCGACGAACGTCAACAATTAGACGAGAAATTAACAACTTTGGGACTAATAGTCGAATCCCTTTTAGGCGATGTCAGACAATTAGTACAATTCCTCGTGGAACTGTCAAAGGGACTCGTCAATCCGAGTGTATTATCCCCGCGACAGCTCCGAATATTTAAACAACGCAGTTACACATCTTCCGAGAGGCCTCATGTTTCCAACAAAAATAAAACGCGAAGAAATGCCAAAATTATTAGAGGTAAGCGAAGTAGGCTCTTATTGCAGCAACACTGACCTCGTCCTCGTAGTAAAAATACCACTCGTGGGACCCGAGGAATACATCGTAAACAAAGTATACCCTTTACCAGCAAAAATCGATGCACGCAACTATCAATTCATTGAAATAGTAAACACTATTGTTATAGTCGAAAAAACGCGAAAATCATGTCTTCCTATAACAGAAACCGAATTAGGAACATGTAAACATCTAAATTCACATTTTTATTGCGCACCTAAACATGCCGCACTCGCAGCACGCACGTGCACAGCCTGCGAAACAGGGATGTATTTAACGCATAATTCAAAATACGAAAATTGTAAACGAAGAATTGCCGTAATAAATAACACGCTCGTAATCGTGCTCGAACACCGGGGGAGATGGCTATACGTAGCACCAGAGTCAGAAACACTACTCATACATTGCGGTCAACGACCTGTAGAGTACGTAGCACTTAAGGGTGTAGGGACTCTGGCCTTGGATGGAAAATGTTCTGTCACCACCCCTAGTTTTAGACTTGAAACTCTGGGAGAAACTACCCAAGATATATTTCAAGAATTTATACCTAAAATAAATTTGACATTTTTGGAAGAGGATGCGCAAATATTGAAGCACACCTCATTGATTTCAGAATTACCACACAAATTAATTACCGATCCAGCAGAAATAAACAAATTAGGAGAAAGACTGGAAACATTAAAAACAAAAGTAAATAACGCAAAACATGCTGAAATGATTGATCAATTTGCGATTGGTGGTTGTTCATTAGGCGCGCTTGTACCGATAATACTAGGAGCGACCTGTATATACTTGTACATGCGGAAGCAAAGACAGCCAGCCGCAATCACGATATACAGCGAGCCAACGACCGCCAACGGGAAGGCTCAAGACACAGAAGCTGCGTCATCAAATCGCAAGCTACCTCTACCAATACTTAAAAGAAAATTCATACAAAAGAAACAACGTACGAATTCAACATAAAAAATAAAAGCATATTTAATCGAGATTATACGAGGTATAACTTACCTCATAATGGGAAACTTTGGGAAATATATAATAAAGAAAAAATATTATATCAGAATTATAAAATAACGAAAAAACAAACATGTAAACAAACAAACAAACAAAAAATTGTAAGCTGAAGGACCAAACACCCGTCAAAATGTAAATCTCAGGAGAGATTTATTCTTCCCAGGGGGGAGGAATGTTGTGTGCTGGAATCTTCCATCACACAAGGGTTAATAAACTGTTAAGGCCGTTCAACTGCAGAGGCCGTTCAACTGCCTTAGGTAGCCAAAATAAGTAGGCAATATTGAGCAATTACATTGCATTGTTCAATATTGCAAAAGGCTAATACGAATTGCTAAAATAAAGTAGGCAATATTGGGCAATTACACTGTCAGCGTGATTGCATTACCCAATATTGCAAAAGCCGACACAAATTATTCACCGGAACAGCCAAAAGATCCATCGAGGATCAGGCAGTCCGGGTTTGGGCGTCGACGAGTTTGGTCCTAAGGCGAAACCACCTTGTATTAATCATTTTCGACCAACCTAGTCGAATAAATCTAAGTTATTTTTGGTAAAGATTGAGCTGGAGTTTCACGCGTTTGGTAAAATCCCAGAACCTAGATCCCTTTTTCGCGATAAATCCTTTATCACGAAATCCCGGGACACAACACTTGTTCACTTCGCTATCCTTGTCGTTCGTAATAAATCCATATTTATCCGAATTCCAACATTCCGAACAAATGCTCTTGAATTGTGCTCTTGAATTTCGTGTCTTCCCATGGAGAAAAAGGCCCTCATGTTGTCTTGTTTCTCGCACGCAACATCGTCAAAGATGATTATTGAGTGAGGTCACGCGTCGCTAGGTGACACCACTTGTTCGTGCTCGTTGAACGGATTATATTCGACCTCGTTTTCCGGTTCGAGTAATCGTTCGAGCAGTTTGTACTTTGGTTGTTTCAACGATTTTGAATGGAGGTAAATGTTCTCAAATCTCATACCATTGGGATGTCTTATGAGCGAGAGCAAAGCGTCGGTTTTGCCACGATTTGATGGACCGCAAAACACAGCACGAATAGTATCAGGCAGCAAATCGCCATGGCGTTTTTGTCTCTTCTCCGCTCGCGTAAATTCATTGAAATTTATTACAGGCAATAGTCCCATCTGTGAACTCATCTTGACCGTGACTGATGGAAATAGCTATACGTGGTATGCTTATAACGATTAATGTCTCAGTTGTAAATGTATTCCCCTCTGATGAACGTATGAAGAGAATGCCGAAACAAGACGATCCGAAAAATCATATAACTGAAAGTTTGAAGAAATTTGCCAATCGTTATCGTCTCTATTCCAATCCTAACATTAGAGGAAGTTCGCGATTTACGGGAGAAGTTGATCCGGGACGATACGTTGCAGTTGGCGATAAGAAGAAACAGTGTAAATAAGGATATCGTGAACATTGAAAATTGTCACGCGGAGCATGAGCGTTGGCGCGAAAAACAAAAAACGTGGAAAAAAAGTTGTCAACGATTTGATCAATAAACTTCCATTCGAGTTAGATATACCGGGATATCAAAATTGCGGGCCTGGCACAAAATTGTCTGAGCGGCTTGCGCGAGGTGATCCTGGTATTAATCCGCTCGACGCGGCTTGCGAAGAACACGATATCGCGTATTCGAAAAATCGGGAGAATATTGCGGCGCGACACGCGGCTGACAAGGTGCTCACCGAGGAAGCGTGGAAACGAGTATTCGCCAAAGACGCCAGCTTAGACGAGAAAGCGAGTGCCTTGAGTATTGCTAATATTATGAAGGTTAAAAGGAAATTCGGTATGGGGATCAAGCCAAGTTTCAAAAAAGTTGTCGCAGCAGCAGGAGGAACGATGATTTGTAGCGGTGATCCGAGAGCAATCGTCGGATCCGCTCTCAAGGGTGCTCGGAGCGTGGCCAAAAGAGCAGCAGGATGTAAAATGCGCGCTCCTCGTGTTATACGCGTGCTGAAAACGATCGGTGGTTTCTTGCCGTTTCTCGTGCCGATTTTCGAGGGGCTCAGCGCTACCGGGGCATTGACCGGCGGTGCGGCGAGTATAGCAAAAGCTGTTAACGCTGCTCAAGCGGCTAAACGATAATTGGACGAACACAAGTGACATAATCGAACGATCGAGGCTATTGCATTCGGCAAAGGTTCACATCTTAAACCATACAAGCAGGGGTTGAGTCTTCATATAGCTCCAAAAAATATGAATTGAAGCTGCCGCATCGACCGTTCACCGGAGCGGATCGCCGTAAATACGCACGAATCATGAACGTACGACATTTTCCAGGCGTTTACATCCGGGATAAACTGCCGAAGAGCGGACCGCTGAAATACTAATCAGCAATTGTGAATTTGGATGAGATTATTGGTCGTGGTACACATTGGGTTGCATACAAAAAAGTTGGAAAAAGAGTCGTTTATTTCGATAGTTTTGGTAACCTCCGACCAGCATCCGAACTCATGAAATATTTCGGTGTCGGTAGCGAGAACTATAACTATAAGAGATACCAAGACTATTATACAATCAAGTGCGGTCATTTGGGCTTAAAGTTTCTCTGCAACCAATTGAATTTTGGTGAAAAATACGCGTTATTAAAACGTAAAGGGTAAAACAGAGAGGTCAGTCGTTAATTAACCATCATAGTTGATAGTTTCACATTAACGATATCGGGAACTTCCTCCATACCCGAGGCGCAATACCTTCCACCGATAGAGCTCTCAACTCACAAAAATGATAGCCCCGGTCTCATCGAATTGTTAACCTTCAATTCTATCCGTAACGTCGACGTTGAAAGTAATAAACTTTATGTCGGAGATGCGATATTGACGATACCTATGGGTAGCTACGAGATTAAAGATATCGAGAAATACGTACAGTCGAAATTGTCACGTAAAAATATTATTCTCAATATTAAGCCCAATAATAATACTTTGCGTAGTGAAATCAAGTGTAATCGCGATATAAATTTTACACCTAATGATTCTATCGGACACTTGTTGGGATTCACACTGCGTATTCTGAGTGCCGATAAAAGACACAAATCCGATCTACCGGTAGCCCTTCTCAAAGTGAACGCCCTGCGAGTTGAGTGCAACATCACCACGGGAGCTGATATCAACGAGCGAAAAGTACACACGATTCACGAGTTTTTTCCAACAGTCCCACCTGGATACAAAATCATTGAATTACCGGCACATATTATTTATCTACCGATCACCATCAGAACGATAGATTGCATCAAACTTCTGATAGTCGATCGGGACGGTGATATAGTCAATTTTCGCGGTGAAGTTATTACAATTTACAACACAATTTACAATTACGGTGAAGTTTACAACAGAATTCTTAATAAACCGTCATGGATTGCGATGGACAGTCGTCGATCAGCGCGCAAAGCGTTAACATTTCAAAACGTCACTGCAAACCCAAGTGCGTTGTGTAACGCACTTACGTGTGTTATTTTATTGTATCACATTTTACACGCTTGCAAGTGTGTATGATGACGCATTTAAACATATTATTTTACACACTTCCGCCGTGTTTTATACCCTCAATGTGTAGTTTTTTACACGTTGAAAGCGTGTTCTGATTTTACCTTGAGCGTATATATTGAATATATGTACATATGTGCACTGATATTTATTTGGATGTACTGAAAAAAAGGATTCATAAATTCAACTCAATATTGATCAAATCAACCAAATTTCGCGGTCACGGATGTCGAAACAAATATGTAGTTGATTTAACCAAATAATTACCTCCGAACGAGAAACCGTTCGGTTTTCGAGCAAGCGCATCGGACTCCAAATCCGGTATATAAGAATCGTCCTCAAGTTGAGGACAATAATCATCGTTGCTATGGTTGTATATGTATTTTGCCCGGCTCGAGGTCGCATGCGAGCGAGACCGTGGCCATGCGCCGCGCTGCGGCCAATGCATGAACTTCTCGCTGCTATCGCAATCATAAATTAAACCAACTAATTTTGAAGAGTCTATTCAAACGTATATTGAAAAGAGCTCAGCGCATAATTTACTTAAACTAACGACGAGAATCATTCCAATGAATATCGTTTAACTAGATTTGGGACGTGTACTTAATAAACAACTAAATATTTTGTTGAAACAACCATTACATGTCAAATGATAGTTATACTACACTTTTTGTACAGTACTTCAAATTCCATTTCGACACGTGTCAGGAGTAATAATCTTAAAAATAATTGTAACATAAAAACACATAATATCATTTTTTTTCAAACAGGCCATCGCCGTAGTTGATGACTAAATGAATTGTTCAATTTGAAAAAATATGTAGTAAATGGAATCAAAATACAGGGTGTAAGGTAACTATATAGACAGACCTATAAGGCGCATGAGAGTAGGGGAATAGAAATAACGATATACATATACGAATACGTACTTATACGTTCTAATAAAAATTTCCGGAGTTTACGATTTCTTTCCTCCGAAACTATGTGTCTAAGACGGAAAATTGTCGAAATACTTTCATTTGCAAATTGTTCGTAAAATACAACAGTATTTTTTTCATTCATGAATTTAGATTTTTTCCAATTTACGACAGCTATATCGGGTCCGCCATCTTGAATCTGAAAAATCGGTCACTGAATTTGAATTTAGAAGTCATTAATATATGAGACTACGTCCAGAATTGTGTGTTGCAGGGCTGTTGTGCATGTATTTAAGAAAAAATCTATAATTTTTATGGTTTTAAAGTCGCCATATTGGATCCGCCATCTTTAGGAATATTGGATTTGTTAGCGCATATTCGGGAAAGTACTGCTAATTGAAAAAAATTAATTTTCAGAGAACAATACTTGCTCCATTGATTTTTTTCAAAGGATTAGAGGAAAACTCAGATATCACACAATTTTCTGCAAAATCCGCCATTTTGAAAAGGTTTCAGGGTATGTAAGTTTGGGGAATTTTTTCTTTTTTATAGTTCAACTGTAACGTGCACTAACGTGTATAGTTACAGCTCGATTTCCACGTTAAAACCATCCGAAAAAAAATATGAAAAATAAAAAATTTCAATTTTTGGGTACTTTTCCACTTAAAATACGTCATATTTTTTTTCTGATGCGAAAAAATGAAATTCTGACTACGCCATTCGAAAGAGCGCACCTGATTTCATAAGGAAACGTAGTTCTAATAATGACATTCTGTGTTAATCTTAATGGGGATGATGCTCGAAGATCGCGAAAAAATCATCGGCGCTTGGGCGCTAATGGGTTAAGGGCTACTCGTCGATGAGTCCGAGTAAAAGCAGCATCCTGGAGAACACCGGATGGCTCGACATCGAAGAAATAAAGCAAATCGTGGATGCTGCGGGTAATTTCGACATATTCATACCGCTGAGCATGCTGCTGGGCTTCGCCGAGGTTTATCGAAAAATCGTGATAAATGCTAAACACGAGTTCATTCTGTCGAGATCAAAGACCGACAATGATGCCGTTGTACAGACGGCCGATGAGGATTTCAATCTCGTTCTGCAAAAAATTGAATGGCTCGTGCGATACGTGACAGTTTCGGATAAACGGAAAATTCAACTCTTGAAATACATAACCAGGGATCCACCGACTTCCATGAGTTTCCGCACGTGGGAACTATACAAATATCCGTTATCTTCATCGTTGATCTTCAAGGCTTCAAGCGGCCAATCAACGAGGTTGTTCTCAAAGAAATATCTTTTCTCGAAGTGCAACATGATGGTCCACCTTTGACCCTCTTCTTCGATTCGCCGTCGCCATGGGAATCGTTGCCGTTAAAATACAAAGCCATGAATTTATGGCTAACTCGCAATTATCATGGAATGAGCTGGAATGATGGTGAAATACCCTATGAAGCGGCTGAAACGGTGATTGGCGCCATATTGCAACGAGCTCGCAAAGTATACGTCAAGGGACTCGAAAAAACCCAATGGATGAAAAAGTTTACGACCGACAGAGTCTCGAGATGATCGATCTCGAGACTCATCGGTCGCCCATCGTTGAAGAAATTGCCGAAAATTCCGCCGAGATGTGTGCATCATTCCCTCCAAACAAAATACAATTGTGCCAATGCGAATGTGAAATCTCTGAAAAGTTGGCTAAAGGTCGATCAAGCTTTATGTAATCGCGATATTTTTTTAAACAAAAAAACACACATTTACATAAGATTTGTTTCTTCTTTAAATTCTATTACAACAGAATAAATTCTAGTTTGTTATATTTTCCACCGATGTAATTCAGATATAATTTCCCATCGCGAGCAGCAGTCTGGAATTTGTCCTATGTCGTTGGATCCTCATCGATGGCTTTCGTGATTCTAGTTGGCAGGAAGACGGAAAATTCGCCATCAATATCGGCGATGTACCTCCGTCCGACTTTCGTCTGGACAGCTTTCACGTTTGATATACGTTGGTTCGCCTGTACTGATAGTTCCGACAATTTTTTCGTCGGCAGAAAATCGTCCATCTTGCTGATTTTGTTGATAGTCTCGAGATCCTGTTACGTCCCGAGAGAGGGATTTGAGATGAAACACGTAACCACCGAATTTGAAGCGCTAAAGTTTGAATATATTTCGCTAATGATTTTGATGATGGTTGGTCCGCGGCTCACGAATATAATATTACATAACACGAATAACAATAAATGATAATGAATCATTGCAAAAAAAATATATTTCTAACATTTTTTACATGTATACATACTCACCGTTCGAAGGGACGCTTGAATTTTTAAGAGAGGATTTTATCCTCTCCTCAACCCTAAAAATGTCGGCAAATTATGATTTGTTGAAACTAAATACATTTTGTGAAATATTCGCAGACTGAAATGTTGAAATTTCTATTTCTCCGTGTCGAGAGTTTTGAAAATCTTTACCTCTCAGGATATTTCTCTCTTCAGAAACACCTTAAATTCAATTATCTCGAGACGATTCGTTCGAGAAGTAAGGAGGAAGAATCATTGATGGAGTTGATGATATCACTCATCAATTAACTTAGTCGGACAATCATGAAAATAAATTAATTAGCATGCGTAAAATTCGACCATTAATGTATATAATTTTTTTTTTTTCAATCAATAATGAAAAAATATCGTATGAAAAAACGCCAAGCTGATGTTTATTTTTAGTTTAAGTAAATAAATAAGTGGAATTTTAACATCTTCAGTGGAGATTTCGCTTTCCATTCAGGATTTACAATTCCATATGAATTCATTTAATTTAATTAATTTATCATCCATTTCATATAAAAATGTATCATCGCGGGGCGCTACTTATTGTTTTCGCATTCTCCTTTAATACAATCAACGCTCGCTGCCTAGCTTGGGCCCTCACACCCATGCACATACACGTCCACGTCGCGCGGCGTAGCCCTGCCTCTCGCGGTGCAGCCGGGCACACCGTCACACGCACACCACCACGCGCCGCCCAGCCCACGCGTATTATTGGCTCTCATTAATTATTAATAACTCATCAGGGGTGCATCGGATCGAAAAACCGCTGAGGACTTTTCGATTCAGAATGTTGAGATTTACCACCCCTTCAGAGATCCTTCGACCCTTTCGGGACAGGCTGTATATGTGCGCCATATATGTGGAAATATACACGCATATACATATACACGCCATATACACGCATCATATATGTAGGAAAACTTCGCCATGTATGCAACATATATTCACTACATATAAATATAAAATTCAAAAACTCTGAAAAACCTTAAATAAAAAAATGTCCTGATTAGAAGCAACCATTATTGCGAAAGTATTATTCATTATGACCTGTCCACCAATCAATTTGACC